>JAVSBV010182731.1:0-13134 GCA_033117975.1 Parotocinclus spilosoma | reverse complement strand
TCATTTATTTTTTGACATTTTAGGGGAAGCTGAGCTTCCCTTGCAGCCTTAGAGGAATCGCCACTGATATATATATATATATACACACACACACACACACACACACACACACACACACACACACAGTACTTATGCCAGTTAAATGTAATCAGCAAACCTAATGCATGTCTTTGGGCTGTGAGAGGAAACCGGAGTACCCAGAGTACACCTACACGGGAAGATCGTAGTAGATGCAGCATAGTAATATTAGCATGAAGCTCATTTACCCTTTATCTGTAAAAGGCACAGTTTTACCATTTTTTGGAAAATGTTCTTATCCATGCCCTTATGTGGGTCTACGTGTACCCTGGGAAGCACTTTTATGTGAAAAAGAGCAAGAAAACATTATATAACCTTATTATACCATTATATAATCACTGCTGTCACTTTTCCAGGTCACCTTCCTGGTTCCTTCGTCTGTATAAACATTTTAGTCTTTTGCTGCAGTACTCAGGTGGTGCAAGAGCAACTCGCTAGTCCAGGAGGCCCAGGTTTAAGTCATTGGTATTACACAGGCTGGTATATCAGAGATGGGAATCATTCCTCATGGCCCTAGGATAGACTACAGACCTTCTTGACACTGACGAGAATAAGTAAGGTTAAAACAGGGAACTATATAACAGCTTAACAATTTAAAAGGAATAATCCTCATACATTATTTTGAAAACAATGTCTATGCTTATAGCAGTAGCACACAGGAAATCCAGAGTAGAAGGATTAATCATTTAGCATCTGATTTTGGTTAATTGCTGATTAAAATTGTTTAATTAGAAGCAATTCTACAGAAATAAACTTCAAGTGGCAACTTTAGTTTTTTGAGCAAGTTGGAGTGTTAGGCAAGACACAATAAAGAAATCTCAATTTCCATGATCAAATTACTAACAACTTATTGCTTTCATTAAACGGTGACTAAAACATCCATCCATCTATTATCTTTCACTTAATCCTCACGGGGTTGCAGGCCAGCTGGTGCCCACCCGGCAACTCTGGGCACAAGGGCAGAAGCAACCATAGACGAGGTGCCAATTTAAAACAATTTAATTAAATACATCAGTGATAAACAAATTCATTTATCAATATCATTCATTTACAGTCCTGTTCTTTTCATTTTCCTAAATTTCATATTTCAGAATTGTCTCATTTTTTTATTCAAATAATTTATTTGTACTCAATTTATTCACATTTCATCTACTGAGTAAATCAGAAGTGACCTCATTTTTATATTTGCAATATGCTGCAACGGGAATGCCTAGTGTAACAGTTTTATGTCTTTGAAAACCTGTTTCATTGATACCAAATTTAGTTGTCAGAGGTGAGTATAGCAAGTATTTAAGATTTTTTGAAAACGTTTATGTAACACTGATTCTGTAATACTCAACCGAGGCAATCTGGATTATTTTAACTAAATAACACACTGCTAAATTTTTATGACCTCTGAGTTATGCTATGTTTATTTCATGTTATTTCACTGATTAATTTTTAATCCTAAGGATTAATAATTAATCCTTTTTAATATTACTCTTATGTGGTGTGAACAATTAACATTTCAGAAATTTTTTTTCTATTTCTGATACATCTGTTTATTGACTGATTTTTGCTGTTTTGATGTAAAATAATCCAAGCAAATAGCTAAGCACATAGTCAGCTCTAGACATTCAAGCACATTTGCTAAACATATTACAAAAATATATATTTAAAGATGTCTTAAGAGCTCGATTAGCTTACTCTTACAATCAAAAATCTACATATAATCTCACCTTTAAGTGGATTCATTCTTTGAAAATATATTCTTTTAGTAAAACCACATGTTATGTTTTTAACTGAAGCCTGGCTCCCTTGCCAAGAAACTGCAGCTCTGTATTTCAGCAGGGCAATGATCCAAAACTTGTCCAGGATGCTCTGTGCCAGGGTTTATTTACTTATAATATCCAGTTGCTTGATGGCGCATTTAGTTAACTAGATACTACATAAATAAAGCCTGATATTGATGAATCTAGAACTTCTGTCGATAGCCTTTCTGTGTTCTGTTTTCTTGATCTCTACTCCCTCTTTTCACACTTTTGACTGTTTGGTCTGCAGTCTGCATGAACCACAGCCCAGCATCTGGAGCATGCCAATGGTATTTGCTTTTCTGCAAAGGTTTCCATTCACTGTGCAGGAACAGTCCTCAACATCGTGCACAAACTAAACTAAATCATGTTGATCGAATCATGTAAGATAACAAAAATATTTTCATGCTTGGAAATAAGTTTGATGCAACTAACATTTTTCAGAATAAAAGAACAACAATGTCCAGCAGTGAGAGTTATGGGAGATACTTTCAGACCAGGTTATACAAACAAATTTTCCTAGGATTTCTATGATAATAGTTTCAGATCTGTCCCAGAGTGGTCTGGTAGCAAATCATAGTGTCTTATCAATTCATTACATTTATCAAAACTGCATAGGACTGAATTAGTGCCAATAAAGGTATGTTTGTTGGGATACTCCTTTGATTTGCAGTCTTTGTTATTTACATATCATTTGTTGTGTTTCTGAGCTTTTTTGGGGGGAGATGTTCATGCTTCCAGTAACCATGTTTGCATGTATACTTTTTAGACAGTGGGCAGAGCAGTCGTGGGACCAGTGCCAAAGGAGAACAACTAAGTGTAAAACTGAGGTCACTCCCAGGGTCCCATGAACCATATGAAGCAAGCACTAAGGGAGACATTGGTGAGCATTAATATTTAGATTCTGATAAGTCCATAGTATTTTTGTCACGTTGAAATTGAAACTTTAATTTAAAGTTGGAAGTTGTTAGGTTTCATTACATAACACAAACTGTTTTTGTCAAATAAATAATCGGAGATACAGTAGATTAGCTTAGTTAACTACCTTGCAAATTTAACCTATAGGTATATAAATAATACATGACAACAACCTTAAACTATGTATCTACATAACTTTAAAATCAATTAAAGAAAAATAGTCTTTTTTTCAGTCAACTAATTCTATACCTAGAATCTACTTCATTATTAAATACAAGCAGTCAATCACCATAGTTAGCTAGTTTAAAATAGAGGATATCGCTGTGGAGAACCAGCTAGTTAATGTTCACAAAGTGATATTTATATTTATATAACTCTTGCTATTTATGCCAAAAAATGGGACTTGATTTGCAAGTCCCTACTTTACTGACTTAACACGGACTTGAATGCCACAATGCCATTGCTGTTGTAGTTTACTGGGTATTTTCCCAGACACCTTATTTGAAAGAAGTATGAATATTCTAGCTCCCATGTGTCATTTGTACTCACTGTAGTTTGACTGACGCCAGTTAAACTTAGCTTAGCGTGTTGCTAACTTGCATTTGTGAAATCTGTGCGAGAATGTTAATGTACCTTCGTGCATAGGCTACCACGTATTCTCTGTATGATTGCATGTACCGAACCATAACAGTGCTGGCTTCAGATAAGAGCACATACCCATACACCCTTAATTTAACTGTTAACCTTGCATTTAGTGTAGACTATGCAGATTCATATGAGAGTAACTGTGAGTTAATGAATAGTAAGATTACATTTTCCAGAAAGCAATGAATAAAGTACTTCATTTTATACTGCATTTCATTACATTTTAAATGAAGTAGATAGTAATTTAGTGCATTACATCTGAAGACACTAAACCAATATTGCATATAAGGAAAATCAACAAACTACTTAATGACAACTGAACATTCAGTTTGGTTTATATAACACTGCTCACAACAATTAAGGGATATTTCACAATGAATACAAAGAGGATCCCACAAGAACTGCTGGACAATCTGACCCTGTGTCCATGCCCCATTGTTGTCATTGTGTTTTGGCAGTCTTGGTTGGCCATACACACTACTGAACAATGTGTGGCACTCTCATCCAGCTTGACATGTTTCTGTTGAATATGAATGTGAATGTTACTTGCTACTCAACCACAATAATTGAGTTTGCATAATGAACAACTTTCTTTGACTTTTAATTGGCTTTTCTGATTATCTTGTTTAATAAACTAAAATGTAATTCTTTATTTACCGTTTAATATTTGAAAATATCTCCTAATTTTTGTGAGCAGTATATTATCAGGTCAGAGCTGGTCACTCAGTCCATGTTATACACACATTGTATTGTACAGGATGTATAGACATTGTACAGGCCATGTGGGTTTAGTTTGCTATGGGTTTTTTTTTCATACTGCCCCAACCTTACTCGAACAGGCAAGGATTATCCAAACTGTCAGTGGATCCATCAATTGATCTGCTCTTAACATAAAAGGATTAGCTACAGTTGTGTTTACAAGAGTCTGTCTATTTTGTCTTATGTAGCTATAACACGTTCCTGGTTGCATCGTCACATTTTACAAAACGATGTTATTCTGTTTTCTTGTGTCTGCAAGCTTGAGTCACTGGAGATGATATGGAAAATAATTTCTTTCAAAGAATATTACTTTGTATGAATCACAAATGAATATTACCTCCTCATAATTTCAGATGCTTCTTATGTTGATCCCTTGGGACCTCAACTTGAAAGACCAAAGACTGCAGCAAAGAAACACACTGAGGAAGATGAGTTTGCAGATGAAGAGCTGGGGGATGACTTGCTACCAGAATAATTGGATATCATATAATAAAACATAATTTACTCATTTTACTTTGCTAAGTATATGAGCATCATGTATCATTTCTTAGTTCTAGTCTTATTTTCACCAAAGCCACAGGCCAGACAGCTTAGACTAAAATAAATCTCGGTTGTAGTTCTTTTTTCAGGTTATTTAATCCCACTTTTGCTGGTCAGGGCTATAGGGACTGTCCCAAGAGAACATAAGGTTCAGGCATGCCCTAGATGGGACGTCAATTGCAAATGAGAGTACGGGTTCCCTGTCATTGGGGAATTACCCCTGTCCAGCCTCTTCTCCCTCAGAACACAACCAAACATCCCAGGATACAAAGAGCCACCTGACCAACAGGCATCTGTAGAATATTTTCTTCTTTGAACTATAAGTAAGGTTTCTTTGTTTAGCTTATTTGCAGCCATTTGACCATTTTAAATGTTTATTACATAGTTCAGAAAATTAAATTTGCTCTCTATCAGTTGAAGCTTGGAGTCTCACTTTGAGACTTTCTTCACAGCAAGCGTGAAACAAACTAAATCTAATGAGCACCTTGGGAATGTTGGTATAGTCTATCTCTAGAAGAGTGTTTGGTTAACAGTAAATAAACTACTAAAGTGTTAAGTAAGGCTGTCTGAAGGATAGCAGCATGGTACAGTATTTATGCAATAAAATAATTACGCAATAAAACCTTGCTGCAGCTGAACGAGCTTGCACGAGCTAAGTATGCACGAAAAGACTGAGCAGACAGTATGAGCATTAAATCTCTGAAAAGCTTCACCTCCAGACCAAGTGCGCTCAGAGAGTTTCAGACGTCCTCCTCGGTCACGCGGATCGTGAGCTCTGCTGATCGGCAGCATGCATGGACGCGATGTTTTCTATGTGCTGCTCTTATTGATGCTGCTGAGCTCGGAGTCGCGGGGAATGAGAAGGAACCGAAGACGCTGTGCTGATCTACCGGAGGAGATTCTGGAGCAAAGATTCGGTAGACTTTCGGTTGGAGTGCTCAGTGCTTTCCATCACACTCTCCAACTGGCAACCGAGTCTCACAACCTGAGCTGCCCATCAGGGGCTCGCCCTCAACCTGGCAACAGATCCAGCTATCCGGTCAATCTACTCAGCCTTTCTCCTTGGGCTTACAGGTACACTTTATTATTTTATTCAGCACTACCAGTATAGTACTTTACCTTAGGAGAAAAGTTTTTTTTTTTACCCGTTTTAATCAACTACATATTGCGAAAATACCACAACGTGTGAAATGTCATGTAAACGTGTTCAGTAAAGCACAGAGTTGTATTAAAAACCTTTAGAAACAAAATATTTCTAATTAGTTATTCAACTTTGCTATTAACTCAATAAGTTCAAAATCAACAAATCAAAATGATACCCAATCCAAGATACATTACATGGACAAAAGTCTGCAGACACTGTAGAAGTTCATCCAAAATATGAGTATTAGTTTGGAGTTTGCTGCTACACCAGCCTTTTTTTTTTCAGAAATGGATTTACACTAGATTTGAAACTTGAAACGTAAGCTTCTAAACATTTTCAAGGTGTCTAATGGAGTTGAGGTCAAACCAGCCAGTTCTCAAAGTTGCCGACTCCATGGGCATTGTTTAAGGACAGCAGGGCTGAAAGTTAAACTGACTTATTGAAAGCAGAAACCAGAATCCAGACATGTATGCTTTACATTAATGTGTTACAAATGAGTGTTGCTCAAACAGCAGAACTCAATAAATAGAATCAGTGTACATAAACTTTGGTCTATATAGAGTGTGTACCAAATATCTCTGTTGTATAGAATAGAGTACATGCTGTGGATTACTATTATAGTATTGTCTGCAGAGGGCAAGATGGTAATGTAAACATTAACTCTATTTGTTGTGGCACACAGCATAACATTCTCTCTAAAAGCTTTTACACATTCATCACAAATGTGAGTCATGGTTTAATTTCCACCTCTCTCTCTCTAGAATGAGTCATGACCCAGCACGCTACCCCCGCTTTATTCCTGAAGCCTACTGTCTATGTAAGGGATGTTTAACTGGACCCGGTGGGGAGGAGAGTCGAGAGTACAGGAGCATTCCAGTCTTGGTGCCTACCGCCGTGCTACGCCGCTCATGTGTTGGAGGTCGATATTCCTACACAGAAAGCTATGAGTCTGTCCCAGTGGGCTGCACGTGTGTGCCGATGTTAAAGAGCGATAAAATGCCGAAGACCAAACAGAATTCCGAAAGAACTGTACCCAAATTCAGACCTAAAGCAAGCAGAAGAAAGAAAGTAACCAACTGAAACACTATCTCTGTTTAATCCAGAAGCATATCCTGATTTCAGCGTCAAAAGTTTGTAGATACAGTTTGTATGGGGAAATTATTGCTAAGTAACCATAATAAAATCTGGAACAAAATAAATGTGGTTTTGTCAAATGTTGTAAGACATCATGTGTAACAGTGATCTAACATACCACTACACCACAACAAAGGCCTGGAGCACATAGCATGTTCCTCCATGCAGGATGTTTCTCACACTAGAAGTTTGTCATCTCTTGATCACAAGTTGTATGGAGCCACTTACTGGCCTACTTGTGCATGTCAGAAAATGCTAAGTGATAAGAGTATGGCCAACTGGGAGAAAACTGTGCCCTTGCATGTTTGCTGTGCAATATAATGAGTATCTATTAAGGAACAAACTCACTTTCAAGAAGCTACTGACGAGGTGAAGAGAGAGTCACATGGTCATTCCAATTAATCAATCTACCACTTAACCACTGTGTTTTTACCACTGGTAAATATGGACTTTGAGGTGGCTTGGTTGGTCAAATGTTTTTATTTGTGCCATTTAGGCATGTGGGTTGATACTAATGCACAGTTAATTCATTTAATATCTCCTTTATCTGATTACTCTTATATTTTCTATTCAAGGCTGCTGGGGTAAATCATACAACATGTATGACTGTTGTACCCCAGATTTTTCAAGTCAGTGTTCTGGGAATGGGGCGTACGATACCTATTTCAGAGAACAGGAAGTCCAGGGCAGTTAATCGCAGGGGTCATTGTTGCAGCACCGGGGGATGATCTCCCAGCTGGCCTTCCTTTCCCTATGACACTTTCAGGCGCTACCAGGGTGCAAAAGGTTGCATCCCTTCTTCTGGCACAACCCATTTGTACCAGGTCACCATGGTGCTGCTATGCTTGTATCTTTTTAATTATACTGGCGCAAAAGTCGAAACTAAGTTCATTAAAAACTATTGGAAGCTACATGTAACTGGTATCTGCCTCTTTCTGGAGTATGGCACAGATTTTAATAAAGGCATGTACAATTCTGTTATCTTGGCATGTTGGTAAGTCGGAGAATATCTTTCTTGTATTGTTCCATATTACAAATAAATATATAATGTTTTTTCTGCTTTCCCACCACAAATGTGATCCAGGTTAGTCCAGGCATTGCTGTCAGACTGGAACAGAGGCCATACATCCATAACTGGCCATGCCTGAAGAGAGGAAGGATAGGTGAGTTTGGGATATGACCGCCACGTTTTTGCATGTGCCCAGTGTTCTCCAGGAAAGACTTAACAGCAACCGTTCTGTCCAGAACAAGCCGGGTTAAACCCCTGGGTCTAAATGACAAATGCAAACGTACTGAACATTCAACTATTGTACTGAGGCTCCACCTAGTGTTTAACTTAGCACATTTTCTACACATCAATGATGTTCAATAACGTGTTAGTGTACAACACTGCTATTTAAATTTGCATCCGTGGACTACAGTCAAACCCCTTTGACCATATGTACCATATGACTTGGATAATGAATGTTCGGAACAATGGGACCCCTATATAATTAATTCTGGCATCTTCAAAAGCCAGACATCACTTTCATGCACATAAACCAGCACCATGAACAGAAATAGTGTCAATAGGCAACATGCACATAGACATTTGTCAGAGGTTTTTGGCTGTTCCAAAATACAGAAATCTTTGTACCTGGTAGCAGCAAACCCTTTAGCAAGGGAGACTGACTTAGTCATATACACTGGGGATTATTGGATTCACTCCAGTACTGCAACTGTGACCCCTTCCAGCCATGTGTTGCACTTATGTTACGTCCAGGGCATACTTACACCTCCTCCCTGTCACCTCTGGGGATTGACCCTGACTCTGGGAACAGGGCTTAAAACAAATAAACAAAATCACCAAGGTCCAGCAATCCAATATCATCCATAGACTACTGAAGATGTGTGGTTTCTCAACCGTGCAGTTTTATCTTGCTTAGTGATCATATCATTTTTTAAATGTCCGGTTCAAATTTTCCTTTTAAGCCAGGAGACTCGATTCATAATTAACATAGCAGCGGAATTCATTGGCGAGGTTGTGATTGTGTTTTGGTAGATAATTGCATATCTTCACGTCCATGAGTTTCCTTGCATGCTCTTCCATGATGGCCCCTGTAAGCACACCGATCAAGTACATTATGTACAAACTGCCTATAATTCACCCGTAGCTTTCTGCCATCAATGTGTTACTGTCAAAAACTGTTTCAAATGTAAATAATTACTTAAATGTTAACATTTGTTGTTGTGGTATTCTCACTAACCTGTGCACAGCAGGATTTTACTCTTGGTGAGGTATTTCACTGTGAGTGCCACCTTGCCCAGACACTCTTCTGACAGGTAGGGCGGGTCTGCGATCACAATGTCGAAGCTTTGCGGGAGGACACCTTCAGGCAAACACAGCGGGTTGTTGTAGTCGTAGAAGACGAATTCGTTGCCATACACAGTGAATCGGCGATCAAATTCCAACAGCACCGCTGATACATGGTTATTCTTTTCTGACTCCAGCTGCTTTAACTTCTGGTACACGCTAGGTGCGCTGATACATGCTATTCTGCAGACCACAACAACAGCACATTTCTGTTAACAAATATAATCTAGTGCTGTGATTTAAACATATACTTAAAGACACAAACAATGCAGCAAGAACAATTTGTTGGAATAAAATGAAACTTTGTGTGTGAATGTAATGATGATGTATGATATCTTATATATTACAATATTAGAGCAAAAGGATACATTTTTGGGAAAATCTGTCCTGCACCCACAGATGTTCAAACTGGGCCTGTAGATCCCGCACACTCGTAGGTTGCCGTATATGGCATCCCAGCTGGTGCCATAGATGCTCGATTGCTGAAAAATCTGGCAACTGGGCAGGTCAAGGAAATACTGCAATCTGACAAAAACATTCCTCGGAAACTTTTGCTGTGCTTGGGCGAGCATTATCCTTCTGAATAATGCAAGTTGGAAGCCTTGCCATGAGAGGCAACACACGTGGCCATAGCATGTTCTTAGTGTCCCTCACATTGCTACTGGGAGTGATCATCCCACCAGGAGTTGAGGTAGTGTGTCGCAGCAAAGAGAGGATACACTTATCACAAGTCGTTCTTACTCAAACTTGACAATTGTCTGATCCCAACCAGAACCTGAATTTATTGCTAAGTCGACAGATCAAACAATCCTCTTTACTGGTGGTGTGTGTGTGTGTGTGTGTGTGTGTGTGTTTGTGTGCGCGCTTACTCAAATCTACTGTTCCCACACCTGGACAGCCTGGATGCATTATGTATCCTGTTTTTCGTCAATAAGTTTTTGTAGCATAAATCATAATAAATCTTTTTATTGCTTGCCATATGACCATAAAGAAATAGTTTCATCATAAAATTAGCATTAAAAAAAGCCATAAGAGTGGACAATATAAACATCAGTTGAATGTATTTACAGTAAGTTCCCTGTTAATCCAAATTTTACAATTATTCAATTTTACCCTGTACAGTAGAACAACTGACATAATATAACTTCCTTTGAGTGACGACACAGGATGAGTTACTTTGATTGTAGGTAGAGGAGGATGTGGTGGGAGGCATTGAATTTACACTTACTACCACACACCCTGGATGGAGAGGTATGATGTATATACTGTACATAGTTAGTAATACAAGCTCATAAAACCTGCACACGAATGAGAAAAAAACATTCTGCTACTTAAAATTCCACCACATTTTTACATTTTAGACTTATTTTTTAAAAAACTGTTTATTGTACAAGCATCTTTGGAAATTTGTTAGTTGAAGGTTCACATCTAGGGAACTGGCTGTATTAATTTTTAATAATTCAATGACCTGTTTCCTGCATCACAACATTTCATTCTATCTATTCTAAAGGAGAGCTGCCTTGTGCCTTGTGACTATCAATACATTTTTATTACTTGGGCAAAACATTTCAGTGACCAACATTTTGGTCCATCTCTGGCTAATTATGTCCAATATTTTAAGCACAGTGTAGGGAACAGTGATTCTTGGTCAAGCAGTAAAAATCCAATTAACAGTGTTTAAAAATATCAAAAAATATCACTGCATTAACATGTTCTTATCCCACTTATTTTGACTGTCCTAGTATGAACACAGGGTCTGCTTTAAAAGTGGATGAAAGGAAAATCAGTTGAAAGCTGTCAGTTTAGCTACCTGTCAACAAAACAATGTTAGTTTATCTAGCCAGTATCTAACAAGTATATGAGGTATAGGTTTAATATGAACTAACCTTCCCTGTTTTCCAGCTTGCTGTATGCCTTCATTAGCCAACCGTGTAGCTGTTTCATCGCTGTACCAAAACTGGCTCATATGCTGGTCAGAACAAAATGCATTTCAATCAGAGCACACAGTCGAGTCCTCAGATAAGGACCCTGTTATTGATACATAATGGATGGGCTAAACGATAGAGTTGGGTATCGAAACCCGGTTCCCATTGGGAAACCAAAGAACTGGATACACGTTAGGAAAATAGGATTTCAAAATCCACTTATTGATTCCCACTAATGTATTTTATGCTTTAAAAACTCGATTGCAAGTGTAGCGCAGTCCTTTAAGCTTTTAGTAATAAAAGCTTAAAGTTTTTTTTTATTATAAAGGCTTTTATAGTTTGTCTGTATATTTCTATTTACCTTTTTATTTCCTTATAATAGGATTCAAAGGGAAGAATGTAATATATAATATGTATAGTAATTGGTGTTAAAGATGAAATAGAAATATAGTGAAATCGAAAATTACAATTCTTAAGAACCAGAATCAATAAGATGAATCAGAATCGGACTCGATAAAGTGCAACCGATACACAACCCTACTACACAAATATTATAATAATTAATTCTAAGATATTTTATTTGGAATGATCCCCTAATTTTTGTGAGCAGTATATATGGCACCAAATACATTAGTCACAGACCCAACTTGTACTGGCCTGTTTACATATTTATACAGTATTTCGTGGCTATTCGATTACAACACTTTATTCCTTTTCCATTTTTTTAAATGGCATACATTATGAACATACTACACTGCTCATAAAAAATAGGGCATATTTAATTAGGGGGTATTTCATTTTGCAATATCCCCCAATTTTTGGGAGCAGTACATAAATCAGACTTAAGAGCGGTCATGGAGAACCTGTTTTAGTCTGTGAATTGATCTGAAATGTATTTAAAACAAGGATATTTTATATAACATTTCATATTATAGACAATAGGTCAAATGAAATGGAAATGTCAACTGTTTTTAAAATATTATAAATAGTCTGTTCATGATGTCTCCTCTTAACTGTCATAATCACACATGAGATTTATAAATTAGATATAGGTTATCGCTTTTAATGTCTTCGAAATGCTAGGTGAGCTGTAATGAGTTGCCATACCCAGTCCTCTTTGATAGCTCCCACGGAGTAGCTCTCGCTCACAGATGACCGTCCTACTTCATTCTCTGCATAAAATTCCTGCAGTGCGGCGAGAGCAGCGGCCGAGAGCTGAGGCACATCATCCTCACTGTCACTCATAACTGAATGAAGTCTAAAACATAACATGGCAACATGAACCAATTACTACTGTATCGCTGTACAAAACACCCAGATTACACTTTATGCAAGTCTCTCTAAATCCATAACATTAAGGGGTCAAACGGGGCTAATCAGTTTCACCAGTACTCCACTGTTTGTTTATTTATTTGACGTCGCAAGTCGCAATCTGCATCAATGGATCTTCCAGTGGCGCACACAAGGTAACATCTGTACAACTGTATCAGTTGTAAGTCGCTCTGGATAAGGGCGTCTGCTAAAATGCCGTAAATGTAAGTAAGTGTAGTAAGATGTGTGTGTGTGTGTATGTGTGTGCATCTGTATTTCTGTGTGTCTGTTTTGGGGTCTCGCCTTGTCAGTTTCCCAACTCATGTTTTCGGTTTCACAGCCAAATGGAAGCGCGTTAATCAAGTGACTGTGTGGTTGTTGGCTGTTTACACTGCTTAGGGACTGTGTTAGCCTAGCGGTTAAGGTACTGGACTCTGGACCAGAAAGTCCAGGGTTCAACTCCCGCCTCTGCCAAGCTGCCACAGTTGGGTCCTTGAGCAAGGCCCTTAACCCACAATTGCTTGGATTGTAAGACTG
>JAVSBV010182720.1:0-13136 GCA_033117975.1 Parotocinclus spilosoma | reverse complement strand
GTCCTGCTGCCTTCCACTGGTCCTTCCATCTTGCCTTCACCCAGGCAGCCTTGGAGATGTCAGCTGGTGTTGTGCGAGCTGACATCTGACATTTATTTTCTCAAGACACTTTTATTTTCTCAGACTATTTCAATATTTCCACATGTTATGTGCAGCCTTGTGCTAAAAATTGGGATGTGGGAACTCAATAACCCGTAATGACTAAGTGAAAACAGAATTTCAGAAAATGAAACATTGACAAGCATTCAGATCCTTTACTCAGATTTTCTGTTATTGTTATCTGCAGATCCTCTCAAGTTTCATCAGGTTGGATGGGGACAGTTGGTGAACAGATATTTTCAGGCCTCTTCAAAGAAGTTTGATTCCGTTCAAGTCTGGTCTCTGGCTGGGCCACTCAAGGCCACTCCACAACATTTTCGTGGCTGAGTTCTTAGAGTTATTGTCTTCTTGGAGGTCAATATATATCTATACTTTGCTCCATTCAGATCCTGTCCAGTCTCCGTGTCCCAGCTGCTGGAAACACTCCCACAACATACTGGTATTGTACAGGTGATGACCAGTTCCTGGTTTCTTCCAGACATTATGCTTAAAAGCAGGGTCAGTTCTAGATATGAGGGGGCACCATGCTTACAAATCAGGCTCCAATGCTTTTTTATGTGCTTATAATGACAGTGTGTTCTTCATAGAGCTAGGTTGTTAGGTATGTGTCCAACCCCATCCTGGAGAATTAGATTCTCAGGCCTCTACTTTCAGAGTCCAACTTGGGTGTCCCACCTGAACACTAAGCTCCTGCTGGTATAGCTCTTAAGGTCACCAAGGCATGCAAATGACCTAGCCACAATAAGGTGGCAGTCCCTCAAGGAGAAAACTGAAAAACAAAATCAAATATATGTTCTAATTAAATATTTAATTTAGTTGTTAAAACCAGTTTACAACAACGGTAACAACAACATCTCTCTCATTAAAAGTGCTGCCATATTTCCGATAGGGGAAACAGAAGGTATTCAAAACAGAATACTCTCTGATCATGTGTGGTACCAGGCAGGATATAATGATCTTAATGTTGTTGTGCCAAATGTACACTTTGGGTAACTACCCAGGATTTGCTGAGCTGGTGCATTTCCATTTAAGTCACTGGGTTGCTTTGTGGCAGTTATTCTTGGGGGGGAGGTACAGAAGCAGTACTTGCTGGTGGCAAAGGTGTAGTTGATGCTAGCTGCAGTCTCTGATGCACTACCAGCAGAATAATTGCTACCACTATTAGTACAGGCAGTAGCAGCACTGTATTTCTTAAAAGCTCTGAAAAACAGATGCATCACACAGCATGAACTTTCCCTTTGTAAGTAAGATTTAGAGATTTAGGGCTAGTAATTAATAAAAAAAAAACTCACAACCAACGAAATAATCATGTGATTTCATATAGGTGAAGCCAACAGGTAATTGTAATCATGATTTGGTGCAAAAGCAGCATCCATGAAAGGCTGACACTTCTCCAGTTTGTGAACAAATGCATAATATAATAACAGAAATATTAAAAAAGGATGATCATCTGGAATAGACTACAGTGAAAAAGTGTATTGTATCAAACAAAGCTGTATTCCAATTTCTGGGGGAAAACTGAACGTTGTTTGCTCTGGACAAAAAATATAAATGGCTGCCAGACTGCTATCAGCAAATCCAAAGCCAGGGTCTGTCATGGTTTGGGGTTGTGTCAGTGCCCTTGGTAAAGACAAGTTACACTTCTGTGATGGCAGCATTAATTCAGAAATGTACATTGAGGTTTCAGAACAGCATATGTTGCCTTCAAGATGTTATCCTTTCCAAAGACATGCTGCACACATTACGAACACATTATGAAGACAGCATGAGTACTGGACTGGTATCCCTGCAGTCATGGTTTGTCCATAATAGACGGATGTGAGGAGAATTTTGAAGCGAAAAATTTCATGTCAACCCTGTACTGATGCACACCTGGCATGGTTTCAGGATGAATAAGACAAACTAACCAGAAACACTTCATGGCTTTGTATCATTTGTGCCAAAGCATCTTTTAAGTTTTGTGAGAGGGAATGGCAACATTACAAAGTGGTATTTATAGAATGTGTTGGAGGCCTGAAATGCAAGGATGCATATTTACTAGTTTACCAGAATAAAAACAACAAAATATTTTAGGCTCAACTGGAAGGTATGCATCTAGACTCTTCTCTGAACTGGCTTCTAAGTGGTGGAATGAACTTCCCCTTAATGCTGTTACAGCTGAGCCCCCCACCCAACACACACACATAATTATCTTTCTCTCTCTAAAAAAAGAACACAACCTTTACATGTTCATAAGTGTATTCTTGTTTAGATTCTTAGTTATTAGAAATAGATTATGTTACTAATGTCTTAAAGCACTTTTGTATGTCGCTCTGAATAACGACGTCTGCTAAATACTGTAAATGTTTATTTTTTAATACTGTGCTTACTGTGGAAGCTTTTTCTAGTTTGAGGTTGTGGCATTCCATTTAGCTATAAACAATTTGTATTTAATTGTTGGTTTCAGTACCTTTTTCAGTTCTCCTTTCCTCCTATTCTTTCCTCATAACATAGATAATATGAAATATATGCATATGAATGAAGTGATTTGTGTTTGACTCTTTCACTTTATAGTAAAATATTTCGGTTACACTTGGTGAGTCAGTTTCAGTGTTAATTATGTGTAGTAAGATGTCTCACTACTGAAATGCCTGAAAATTATAACGGAATGAATCAGCTTTGTCTTTTGCAAATGCTTACACTGGCAGTCAATAGAATGTTTCAATTCATTCATTTTTGTCTCAATAAATACCACCTAACATATTTTAGATAGGAGTTTGAATTATACAGTTTACAATTGGTGACTCAACTTTTCCCCCATGATGTAAAAGGAAACCAGTAAAGCATGTGCCACATTTTGCTCCTCAAAACATGTTGAAAACTGAATTTTTGGTGAGTTTCGAGGCGGGTGCATGTGCATGTGATTCTACTGTCACTTAAGTGTATGTCTGTATGCAATTACCCAAGTTCCTACAGATTAACCTTTCGTTAGTTCTTTCCTTGTTATGTGCATGCCTCCAATTTTGGTTCCAAACCCCCTGGCTTGCATCCTCTCCATCATCAACGATCTCCCTTCTCTCCCATTTCCAGCAGCACCGCTGTACAACCCAATCCCTGTGTTTTTACCAGTTCCACCCTTTATTCAGAACTTCGGATTTGTCTATGTATCTGCATAGAGGTTCTGACCTAACCACTGGAGGTACCTTAATGTATTGCTAAGTGGTTTTTGGTCACTGGGGAAGTGAATACATTATCAAGTGTTTTTTTTTACTTTACTTTATTCACTTCCCCTTTATCAGCTGTGTGACCTAACATGTGGAGCTTGATTGTTTTTAAATTGGAGAAGCCAAAAATGTTTGTTTACATACACTCATCAGGACCGCACTTTGACTTTATTCATGTCATAGATTCAGCAGTGTGCTGGAAACCTTCCTCATATTTTGCTCCATATTCACATGATAGAATCACAAAGTAGCCGCAGATTTGTCGGCTGCACATTCATGATGCCATTTTTTTGTTCCACTACATCCCAAAGGCGCTCTAATGGATTGAAATCGGATGACTGCAGAGGTAGTTTGAGTGCAGTGAACTCACTGCCATTCTCAAGAAACCAGTTTGAGATTTGTAACATGGCAGGTGTCTTGACAGTAGTGGGCATCAGATGCTGGCAGGTCAAATATTCAACTGGGGATTTTACATCAAATATTTTTTTATGTATTTTAGCAAAATGTAAGGATTTTGAGAGGGTCGGATAAGTTATTGTACTATAATTTGATACATGTTTTCATAAAGATTGTTCTGAAATATTTGCACACTATCACAGTACTTCACTGCATTCTAAACTGGTGATACCCTCACCTGATCAATGTGAACAGGCATCTAAAATAACTGAGATGTAAACACACATTAATCAGAATGACTTCATAAAAGACATGGTACGCACAATTTTTTTACATGGTTTTATTTACATCTGAGCATGATATCATCATTAAGCTAGATAAGAGGAATAATTCATTAGAGGTAATTATATTTTATGAGGCAAACAAAGTTTAAATAAAAAAATAAAACGTGAGGACATTTGCTTCTAATACAGTGTAGGACAAGCTCATGAGCAAAAACACTACAGTATGGCCATGTGAATATCTATATTATTCAATATATTTTGATGCTTTATATATTTTAAGGTGCACACACAGATATACTGTATTAACACTGAACAGGCTTAACATATAGAAGTTCTACAATTACAGACTGTAGTCCATCTGTTTTTCGACATATTATTGTCCTCCTTAGTGTGTTCTCTAATGGTCAGGACCACCACAGGATCAGCAGAGAACAGGTCCTATTTGTGTGGTAGATCATTCTCAGCATTCTCAGTGGTGCTGTGTTAGTGAGTGTTGAGCTGTTACAAGTGAATCAGACACTGCTGGAGGTTAAAAACACCCCATTGTCATTGCTGGACTGGAAATATTTTACCTACCAGGTGCACTAGCATCCTCTAGGCAGCATCATGAGCACAGACGGAGAATTACAGGATGACTATCACAAACTGAGCTTCTTTATCGAGGTGTATGTATGTATGTATGTATGTATGTATGTATATATATATATATATATATATATATATATATTTTTTTTTTTTTTGCTTCTTTTAACGTCGCTATCAGCATAAGTGGCCATGTAAGCGACACACACAAGGTTATATCCATAAGTTCATCTCAACATCAGTTACATATATATACACACACAAGTCAATGCCAATTTGGAGTAATCAATTAACCTAACACACATGTCTTTGGATTGTGGGAGGAAACCGGAGTACCCAGAGTAAACCCACGCAGACATAGGGAGGACATGTAGACTACACACAGAAAGGTCCCAGGTCTCTCCACCCTGGGATTGAACCCGGGACCTTCATATTGTGAGGCAGCGGTGCTACCCACCGAGCCACCATGCTGCCCATATATATATATATATATATAAAAAATTATTATATTATCTTAAAAGGCCAATCTCAAATTGAACACGCCTAGGGTGACAATGGAAAGGAAAAACTGAAAGTAGAAGGAAGAAGCCTTGGGAGGACCAGTGGGACCAAAGGGACCCATTCTCCAGGGGTGGCCTTGATGTTAATTGAAATATTTGAGTATTTGTTAAGTGAAACTGGTAAACAGTAGAATTAGGGTAGAAACACTGAAGTAATTATATGCCTGATTAGTGTACATGCACCTTAAATGTATTCAGTATTAATAGGATGTATTCTTATTCTTTACAAATAAATAATATACAGATAATATGTATTTATTTATACACATTTATAATGTACTGCGGCATGTTTTTTGCCACCCGTACATATTTATATTATTCACATACAGTAACTATTGTTACCCGAGTACATTTTTAAAAATATCTTAGAATTATGCATTTTGTCTAGTAAATCTACTGATATGAACTTTGGTAGGAGTTTGAACTCCTGTTTAAACTGCACTTAGACATTAATACTGTATTCATAAATTAATAGTACAAAAAAAATGTATACAAAAAATAAACACCAGCAAACAGAAATTTAATTGAAATGCCTAGTGCAAATGCCACTTATCGGCCATTATAATAAATCTATAATGCTGTTGCTACAGAGTTTCACTTCTTTCTTTATTCTTGCCAGTATCTGCTCCAATTTCTTTGCAAGGCTGCTGGCAGCATTCAGTCTTTTGGAAAGGTCCATCAGTTGCTCTACCGAAGCAACTTCGAGCCAATGCTGAATGTAGAAGTCTGGATCCGAGTTCATGTAGTCAACACGTTTATCATATACATCCCCCGATCTCTTGAACAAACGTTGCAGCCTGCGGGTGTTGTGAATTTTAAAGAGTTCCAGCAGCACTGGTCTAACAAGCTTGACCCAACCTGAGAACATGACAAAATGGTAAATTTGATTATATGTGTATATGTTATGTATGCCACAAAAGCATGTGACCTAGACAAGTACACTGGTCACAAAAATAAAGGGGTTTTTCATTAGGAGTTATTTTATTTTGAAATATCCCTTAACTTCTGTGAGTAGTATATGTAGTTGCCAGATCTGTATAATCATAAATGGAAGCACAGGTAAAACCAGTTGGGCAGTGTATGCACCATTTACCACTGATCTGACTGGCCACCTTTAGTTCTACCCAATACATGGCATCTTTGACACCATGGCATCATGATTTCAGGACACCTTAAATTAAAATCGGTCTGCCTCTGCCATAAACCTTAAACACATCATCAATTGACTTTACAGAAGGTGAACTATGTCAACCATGTCCAGATCAACAAAAAAAAGGTTTATTGAACATATTAAGCGTCTGCCATGGTCTAAACACCACAAAAACTATGGGTGAGCAAAAGATTGGAGCTTGCAAGAGGAACTAAAACCCTAGACAATCCTCAGAGATTCTTAAAATCTGGAAAGGGCAGTCAACTAATGCTTTTGAAATATACTTCTGTGCATAACTTTCTGTTCTTATATTTTATTAATTCCTGTTTAAGCAGGCACAGATTTATGATTACTCGACATTACAGGTTTTCTTTTCCAATTTTTTACCAAATATGATTTCATTCATTCATTCATTCATCATCTTTTCCGCTTATTCCACTTGGGGTCGCGGGCTCAAATATGATTTCCAATTAGTTAATTCAAATGAACAGTTATCATTAAATGAAATTATACAAATTAATTGTTTGACATCCAGGGGAAGTTCTGTTTACCTAGTAATAGTGACTGTGTCTAGTGTTTTCCAGTATTTGTATTTTGGCTTTTGATTGACACCTGTGTGTAATTCATTTTAACTTGCCACTACCAACAGTCAAATTAATCCATGTCAGAGAGGGACATTCAAGAATGCTCCCAAAGTTTCAAGTTGCAATAACACATTTATACTAGAGAGGGCTCTATTTCACCTCTAACTTTGTGCCACATCTAAAACGTATCATTACTGAATTATCCTGTAATGATCCAACCAATAGGCTATACCTATCCCAGAGAACAATGGGCACAGAAGTAAGCATGTCTTGGGGATAAGCAAAGATCACCCACACTCTCGGCCCTACTGTCATTGTGGTAGTGGGATGTCATTTTAGACTACATACTGAAGTGTATATTTTCCTTTTAATCTAAATCTCTACAAAAAACAGGCTCACTACAATGACTCTACAACTGTGAGCTTGCTGTTACAAATCACCTATTTATCAAAAAATAAATAAATAAATAAAAAGTAAAAATGTCTGTATGCCTTACAGGTGTAACTAACCAAGCAATATATTATATTTACAAATGCTCCTGTATGGCATGCAGTGATTAATGCAAGATTAAAAACTAATCTTGTGCAAAACGTAAAGGCAGTGACCTTAAGTTAAAACAGTTATTTCACTGGAAGCATTTACATGCACTTAAGAATCAGACATTTTTTTTGTAATCTAGTCAGCGACTATAAATGCACTTTGGATAATCAGATAACAGGAAACCTCCGGGTTTACCAGACTGTAAAATTGTTTACTTTCTTAAGTATACACTTCTATCAGAGTACATGCAAGGGAAATCCAATTACTGGGATAAAGTCCATCTCTGTTTATTGGGCGTCTTAATCTGATTTCTAGATCAGACTATGCCACTTAAATAATCAGATAACTGCAGAAATCCGACAGTGATCAGACTATTAAGTGCATAAAACATTGGCAGTTAATTAGACAGTTCTTCCCTCTCAAATCTCAGCTGTACATACCTTCATCTGCAACATTCTCACATGAAAAACACACGTTGTCAAAGACATGGCTGCCTTCGATCAAGAGTTTTTCTCCTAGCCTGCAGGTTGTATGTTGAACACAGCGCTTTTTTCCTGTTTCCCCAGCTGTGTAGTACCCATTCGAGCAACGCTCACAAACTGTGTCCTTATAAGCAGTCCCTGCACCAAAAAAACAAAACAAATATACACTAATGTTAAATTGCTAACACTGTCAGTATGGCTTTGAACACTATTCTTAATATCTTAATATTATCAGTAACATTTATTTCTAAACAGATGGTTACATTGTATTCAGACGTTAATTACTGTCAAGCTTATTTCTGTTCAGAGCATCCTGTCCCCTCCACCCCCTTCCTGCACCCAAAGGGGTTGCCCCACATTTTGCATGACACTGCACTATATTTATGTGAACATTATAGAGTAACCACCAGTACATGAAACATATCCCACCTAATCTGGTACCAACTGTAGTTGTTTGATGGTTTCATAGAAATGCTACTTCTAATCCATTAAACATTACAACAGCAATACTTTATGTGTTGCATCCCTTCTTACCATTTTCTTTGATTCCATGTCCTACAGAGCACTGTGTGTGCTTTCGACAGAAGTATGACTTCATGTAGTAGCCCTCTTTACACTCGCACACACTATTATGAGTACTGGAGCACTCTCGCTTAAGGACTTGCTGTGATGAACAGAAATTACAGGGCAGGCAAGCACGGATGTAGTTATAGTGCTTAGTGTAGAAGCCCTCGTCGCACTGCCGGCACAAAGTCTGCTGCGTCTCGGTGCAGTGCGCCTGGAGGTGGTAGCCTGGTGCGCAGCGATTACAGATGACTTGATGGCCAGAGGGAAGTGTGTACACATACGTGGTCTCATTCTGCCCGGACACCAGTAATGCTGGGCTGCTGAAAAGAGCCAGCAATGCCAAGATACTCTGAAGAAATAAAATTAGTACAACTGTAAGTACTTTTCATTGGCAGTGATTTACAGTGACTTAAATGGGTTAAATGTTAACCCAACATCTGCCCCTAACCTAAACAACATACAAATAGCAAGGGCAAGACTTTTGAATTCTGGTAAATTGAATTACCAGTACTAGGACTTTAAACTAATTCCCTCAAAGCTCTTTCATAATGGATGTTACAGCAGATCAAAGATATACAATGTGCAGATACTGTGACTAATATATCATCAGATTGTAACTTGTTACTGGTACATTGTCTTTTTCTCCACTAGACAGGGTGCCAGTCCATCACAGGGTATCACACTTACTCGCGTGTTCAAATTTATGCACAAGGGGGCACCGTTGGGAGTAGGGTCGGGCATCCGTATTTGAACCAGGTTCCAAAACTCAAAGAACCAGATACCCGTCAAACATAAAACCACGTATCGATTCATCGCTCAGAAACGCTAAAAGGTTTGGCTCCGGTTTAAGAGAAAAAGAGAAAGCTTGATGTAATATTTATGGAGAGTAAATTTGATATGGCTAAACATCCAAAGCACCAGCGTGATCTTGAGCTTGTATCTGGTTCAATTGTCTGCTACCTAAAAATGCTGCTAGAGCTTAATATGAGAAAACTTAATGTGGTTAATGTCCTAAAACAATGACCTAAGAACACTAAATCTCTCTAAAGTACTACTGATCATAAATAACTTCTACTGCTGAAAATGATGTGTCTTAGAAAGCGAAAGTGAGCATGTTTCTTACATTTAGCTTTCTATTTCCCATACCTATTATCAGTAAATAAGGATTCTTCGTCGGACAACGTGTCCCTCATTTCAGATGTAAACGGTACTTTTTACAACTAGTATCTAAAATAGGTTTGGTGTTCCTAGGCCAGTGCTTTAGTTTTTTTTACTTATAATAGGTATAAACAATAAGAAAAATGCTTGCTTCGAGATTGGTTGTAATCAGACAAGAAGAACATGCCAAACTGTATGCAGGCATTAATTATAGGTAATAACCAAAGTAAGTTCACCTTTAGTCAAACACTACCTACGGTACTGGGTGTTCAATTCCCAGCCCAGATTCCACCTGTGTGCAGTCTGCATTGGTTTCTTCTGGGGACTCCGGTTTCTCGCCATATTAAAATCCCTTAATACCTTTATAATGCATATCCGTTCATTATACAATATTTTTTCCTGTTTTACAATAACGTTTCTGTACATACATTACACTTAATTGCTTAAAAATCCCTCACTGCTGTATTCATTTAGAAATACCAGGTTATCATTCTGTTGTTGTTGATGCGTGTTTTTTTACTGCATGTGTTTTGAACAAGGCTAACACAATTACCTCACTTTTAGCCTGTAAATTTTGCAGTAACCATGCTGAATTCTTTAAATGCATGTGTAAATGCACTCTACCCTTATACTTCCATTACAAATAACAGTAACACATGCTTTGTGTTCATTTCACAGTAGATGGAAGCATGGCAAAGTTCCAGAGCAAGTTTTTATTTACAGCACTACATGCAGCACTTTTAGCAATATGTAGTAAGAGAGTTGTGAGAAAAACCTTTCTGAGATACATAGGGATGGAACCTTGAGAGGAACCAGGCTCCAATGGGTAAACTTGTAATGGGTGGGAATGGAAACTTAAGTAGCTCTTTTACAGCAGAGTACTAAGGAAACCAGACAGTGACTGCATGTAAGATATCAGCTGTTCCCTTTCTGATCTGGGCAATCACAGATGTGCTACAGCTGTTAGATTAGATTGCGTTTTGATACATCTCTCTGAAATCACGTAATCTGCACAGGTTTCTCCTGAACACACACACACACACACACACACACATACTGAGACAGCTGATAGAATGCCAGTCCAGGTGTGTTTAAGTGGGAAAAAAAAATGCACAAACGTGTAATAAAGTGCTTCCCTGATCATTACATTCAGTACATGTACTGTGCCAATACTTTGTTTTAGTGCCTTGCACTGCATGGTGCTGCATTTCTCTCCTTTAACAGACAGCTTAATGTACATGACCCACACTTTTACTATAATACAAGCAAATGGCATAAGATAAAAATAATCATGAATATGTTTACTGCGCCAAATACGTGCGTTTCTGGCAAGCGAAGATGTACTCAGCTGAACTCTCTCTTTCTGTTTGTTTCGCACGTTCCCCTAGATGACATAACTTTTACAGGACATTCGTCCTGTACCATGTGTTTTGTGTCTTTGTTCCGTACAATGATGTAAATACTTGACATCAATGTTAGTGACAGCTTCCTTTCTAAATATTGACCGAAAGACCATGTTGAACTGAAGTTATAGTATGATAAATATATTAGAAAATAATATTGGGTTTATTTGGCTTAAAAAAGACACCTGTCTACATTTTTGTGTTAACAAGAGCCATAAAACACAAAATTCTATTCTCGGTTATATCTGTCACTGTAAATATTTACTTTACCGTAACTATTTTATAGCTATATTAATCCATTGGTCTTATCCGCGTTAGCTGGCCAGAGTCATGGGAAAGCCAGTGCCCATCTGGCAGAACAGGGTGCAAGGCACAGTGCCAGTCCATCGCATTGCAAACACGTTCACACTAATGACAGTTTAGAAACACCAGCTAACCTAACATGCATGTCTTTAGAATGTGGGAGAAATCCAGAGTACCTGGAGTAAACCCACATGGACCTGGAAATGTGGACATGCAAACTCCACACAGGCAGAGTCCAGGGCCAGGATCAAACTGGGAACACTGGAGATGGGAGACAACATCATTAACTGCTGTGCGATCCGTTATAACTGTCTATTCTATCTTGTAGTATTGCTCTAAGAGTAAGTGTTTCGTTAAATTAAAAAAGCATTTTCAAGGTGCCATTTGATGAACCTAAAACACAATTATTTCTTTGTGGTGCTTCATTCTTGAAAGACTATTAACATAAAGCTGATAATTCCCATAACATTTTCATGTCCCTGTCTTTTAAACTGCTCTCAAAAATGATGGGACATTTTAAAATGAAACAGTGAAACATTGGAATGTCAGCAGTTAGTAAAGAGTTTATCATGTTAGTGTTAAGTAACCCAACAAGAATTTGACATAGGGATACCTGTGAAAATGTTATACAATTAGTACATTCCTGTTTGCTCTCTAAATTAAGAGTAATTTCTCATAAAACATGCAAGGACGAAATAACAACCGAGCACAAACCTTACGTGATGCCTGTGTGAAGCAGAAACGCCATTACCACATTTGGGTCCACGTCTGTCTCTCTCCCTCCGTACACACGAAATTAAACGAACTTTGAACGAGCGAAATGAAAAGCTTTTTACCAATTTTTAACCTAAGTGTAATCTGTCAAGCCGAGATGCACAAAGCAGAAAAGCAGCTGAAATCTCGGAACCTGTCTACACCCTGGCAGCTCAAGCGCGCTACGTAATGTTAAGATCACGACGTCACTCACCGGGGTTGCCATGTCTGCTGCAGTTCGTCGTAACGAGGTGCTTAGTAGTGCTTCACCCACCCTCCTTTTAAACCTCTCCCTTTAACCCTCCCCAAATATTACGCAAAAACAGAGAAAAAAAACAATTCCACCGAAACGGTGTGCTGTGAATAATTGCAGAGACGTGTGCACATGTCTTCCATAGTACTCATACATAATTAATTGTTGATTAATTAAATTGTTGGACACCGGATCTTTATTGTCTCACCTCAGTGTTAATGTCTTCAGTGTTGGGACCAAGACAGCGTCTTCAGAAATAAACACTTCTTAAATGTGTTTTCTTGTCCCTTAACTTAACTTTGTTCTTAATTGTTATTGTTTATAATAATCTCTTTTGAATGATCTCTTTTCAGAACTCCTCCTGAAGAACAATTCAAAGAACAATATTATGTCCTTGTTTTGTTTAATTTGGTTTATATAATGCTATCAGCGTCAATGGCCATTTCAGCAATTATATATATATATATATATAAATATATATATATAATTATATATATTATAAAATGTGTCGGTTTATTTATACGTAAATACTACCCTCCGTTCCTTTTCAAGAAAAAGATCTGTGACCCTGCCGTACCAACAAGGCGTTTTTTCCAGGGACTTGACTAGTGTCCTCTCAACTTAGAACAGAAAGAAAATTTAAAAAATTTAAATTAAACTCTCCCACGGATGTTTACACCAAAAGATCGCTGATTCGCTCATTTCGCTGTTAATCAAAAAGGGATTCAACCTCAGACAGATGATCCAATCATCATGCAGAAGCTGAGCGTCCAGGCCAGCCGAGGCCAGCCCACTGCCCCATAAACCCCCAGAGACGCT
>JAVSBV010182709.1:0-13137 GCA_033117975.1 Parotocinclus spilosoma | reverse complement strand
TTTTCCCTAGAGTCTGGATCCTATCAAGGTTTCTTCTTCTTAATCTCAGGGAGTTTTTCCTTTCCACTGTCACCATTTGACTTGCTCATTAGGGACAATAGAATCTAATTTGTGACAATGGATATGTAACAATGTAAAGCTGCTTTGTGACAATGTCTATTGTAAACAGTGATATACAAATAATATTGAACTGAATTGAATATTTACCGTCCAGTAAAATTTCACGGATATGCACCTAATAAACAAATCCACTCCAAATAAGGCTTACGAGAGAAACACTTGATGGCCAAAGTCTCTCCTCCACACGGCTCTCATTAGTAACATTTGGTGAACTTACCAAGCAGAGGAGGCAGCCAGTTGATGTTTGCTTCGCAGTGTGAGTCGAGAAAGGTGAGGACCTCTCCTTTAGCCACAGAGGCTCCCAGCAGGCGGGTGCGGATCAGACCTTCTCGCTTCTTAGTGCGCACTATACGCACCTTGGGAAACCTGGACATGTACTCTTCCAAACGGGTGGCCAGATGCTCTAAGATAAGAACAAAGAGAGATAGAGGTAAGCTGAGGTGCTCTAAATTGATCAGATCAGAACAGAGTAATTTCCACTGTTGTTACATCCAAACTCTGGATTCCTGCAACAACTCTTGGTTTTTAATAACCTTTTCTTGCTATCAGCTCAACTATTAATATCCGACCTTTCTCAGACTATGCTTGAAAAAAAACCTCTCATCTTAGTAAAATGATAGACAGTTGAGCTGGATGACTGAAACACTCTAGACGGTGCTAGTCTTCCATTAATCGTACAAATTTGGCTTCATCACATTATGTTGTTAATGATTGTGCTGATATAAGAATATAAGACAAAATAAGGTTAAATAAAGTTTCTACTGAAAAGAAAGCAATACAGCAAGCTCCAAATGGTATCGAGTTAGATTACATGTGTAAGTTACCTGTATCTGTAGTGATACAGTCTTACAGTCCAAGCAATTGTGGGTTAAGGGTCAGTACCATATTTACTAGGCCACCAAAGTCTGTAGGTCACCACAGTATTAGATGTACAAATATGTTCTATTTAACATCTGATTACATGGATGCTGACCAGATAATAATCATTTTAGGATTCTGTAACTATTAATATAACATTTCACAAAGAAACTGCATGCAAACGGTACATAAATGCCTTAGAGATACCACATGAAAACATAACTGTAATACATAAAAATAATCCATAAATTCGCAATAATTATATAAAATACATTCATGACTATTATATACAGTCGATTCCGGTTAATAGGACCGCTGGTTAATGGGACCACCCGCTTATTCGGACCAAATCCTAAAACAAATCCTATTATATACATGTAATTTTATTCTCTTATTTGGACCAAAATTCCACTTAATCGGACCAAAGAACGTGTACAGTATGTAATATCCATGAAGAAACTTTTCGTCTCTGACATCACTACACGAAAAAACGAAAAAACTCCCGAGTTTCTCCTCCAGCCTATACATTGTGTTGTAGATCGTTTCGAAAAACTTGTTTGCAAATGTATTTTTCAATAAACAAAGTTTGTAAGCAACAGTAGTTCTTGTTTGTACGTTCGCTGTACGTGTAAATCGCACAATAAAGGTTTAATAAACATTTAATATGTTACATAGCACGTTCCCCTTCTTGTAACATAGGACATGTTCGTTTAATCGGACCAGCCGGTTATTAGGACCAAAACGGCCGCATCCCGATGTGGTCCCATTAACCGGAATCGACTGTATTTTTTTCGAAAATAATAATGGATGTCTCCCCTATCCAAATATTCACTTTTTGAATTTGTTTCATAACTGTCATCACTCTGCAAACTCAAACATTTAAGTGAAAAGATTAAACTATGACTGATGAAGATTAAACTATTTACTATATAAGTAAACAGACCCTTGGATGGACGTTAAATGACTCTCAACTGTAGTATGATATATGCACACATACATTAATGATTACTGATTAATAGAATAGTAAATGTTGTGTTTGAAGATTTATTTTAATATTTCATTCATTAATTCATTGTCTTATCAAGACAATGTCTTAGAGCTGGTGCCTAGTTGGCAGCACAGGCCACAAGGCAGGCACAACCCCAGACAGTTCGTCAGTCCTTTATCTTGTCTGAAGATTATTATTGTTATCAATATTACTGTAGTAGTTTTTTTCTGATGTAGTAGTAGTAGCAGAAATAGGCGTAGTAGTAGAAGTCAGTGTGCACTGGTGGTAAATTAGATTTCCATGTAAGCTCCAATGATGAAAGCTCAGGTCATAGTGAAGTACTCATTCATACAGAATAATGCCACCTATTCAACACATCAGTTTATCAAACTTCCATCCTGCTATATCTGCTCCAGTCAACTGTAAGTGCTTTTATTGTGAAAATAAATAGAAGCAATGACAGTTCACCAGGCATGACACATAAGCTAACAAAAGAGAACCAGCAAAGTGAAAAAGTGTATTCAGCATAAAAGCACAAGTCATTGTTTGCAACACTCACTCCTGACTACCAGATTGGATTTACAAGCAACATTAGTATAAGTAATGTATTTGAGCACTAAAATAGTATTTTAGATCCTAGCAACGGTTGCAGTAGTCGTGATTGTGTTGGCAAACACAAGTTTGGTTTAAAAGAGGAGCTCGCAATTTTTGTGGCCGCAGCACTGTCCGACTTCCCCTTTCTAAGACACAGTGGGCAAACCCAGCCAGAAATCTTGAACCAGGGTATGACTCCAGTGCTCCCCAAACATCCAGAACTACTCATTAATTATATGAGTAAGCAGCTCAATGCAAAATGTCAGCTGGAGTGTTTTAAAGACATTGGACCCTTGAGTAAAGGAGTCATGCTTCCTCAGTCTGATTGCTGAAATTGTGTTTAGTGGACACTGGGAAAATTCCCTGACTACCAATGGTGGTTAATATACTGGACTACTGAGAGTTGAAGGTTCAAGCCCAGCATTCCCAAGGGCCACTACCACTGGGGTCCTTGGACAAGGCAAGATTGTTTCAATTGTCGACCGTTCTGGATAAGAGCTTCTGCTAAATTATGAAATGCATCATCATCAAACTAGTTACGTTGTCTTAATAAAGGTGATTGCCATATTCTGTAATTCACACTGGAATGTACCGGGTTGGACCCCTTCTGCATGCAGGACTGCCTCAAATCTTCCTAGCAAAGATTCAACAAGACGTATTGGTACATACCAATATGACAGCTTCATGTAGTTACTACAGATTTGTCGACAGCACATCCATAATGCTAATTTCAACCGTTAACACAGGGAAGGATGGCTCCATACTTTCCATTTGCTTCAAGGTTTAAAGTATTATGCATTCAGAGATGCTCTTCTGCAAACGAGTTGGCAACCTTGTAACGAGTTTTTATTACTATTGCCTCTCTATGAGCTTAAACCAGTCTGGTCATTCTTCTCTGATCTCAGGCATCTACAGAGCAATTTTGTCCAAATAACTGCCACTGACTAAATATTATCTCTTTGTCACATCATTCTCTGTAAACCCAAATGTGATTGGCTGATTATTTCTGTCGTTCTGGTTCCAGTTTTAGTCCTTCATATGTTAATGGCAACAAAGAGCATATCTAATTCATTTCCTCTTTTTCGAGGTTCTCGCTTCAACGGTGACCCTGCTATGGGAGATGATATCAGACGGAACGATCAGCCATGCCGAAGATGAACCATCTCCTCATAGACTTAATACATTTAAATGTTTATTATATAATGTTAATTATGATTATTGACCAAAAGAGGATGAGTTTCCCTTCTTAAGGTTTCTTCCTTAATCTCAGGGAGTGTTTCCTTGCCACCGTCGCCATTGGCTTGCTCATTAGGGACAAATAAGGACAAATATAATTCAATTGTTACATTTGTTTATATATCAATGTAAAGCTGCTTTGTGACAATGTCAATTGTAAAAAGCGCTATACAAATAAAATTGAATTGAATTGAATTAGACACTTTCGTTAATGATTGGTCGAACAGGTGAACCTAATAAAGTGAGTGTATTTATACAAGGATAATGTTCCCCAACATAGGGGATACTTTAAAATAAAATACCCCATTATTTAATATCCCTTTATTTTTGTAAGCAGTATAAATGCACAAATAAATGCACACAATGACACGTCTGCCTTTAGTGGTTTAAGATAAAAAACTGAAAGCATGACATAATTAAGGAGTTTACATTTTCTCCTCTAAACAAGTTATCATATTGCAAATGTGCTTTAATCTAATCTCGTAATTGTTTTTCTATTCTCCAAGTCCTTTTCAAGAGAATTGATGCCTAACATCCCTAAAGATCTCCCCACTGTTAACACTTAATTGAATCGTTCAGCTGACTGATGTTTCTTGAATATTAACTGCTTGTAGTTCAAATCCCACCTGGGTCGCTAATCTTCACACATTCATCACAATGCATTCTCCTAAGTTGTGTTCACTTATAGTGGCCAAAATAACTAAATTAATAATGAAACTTCATAAGCTGAAAATCCAATTAGAAATTATTTATTACCATTGATAGGTTTGCTTTGAGTTAACAGGCCTGGCAGTCTGTATTAAAACACTTTTTGTACAGTAAGGGTAAGAAATGTGCTATTACAGCATGTGCGAGTTAACAATAAGTTCAAATGGGAAGAATGAAAGATGAACGTTTTCTATTTATTATTAGAAAGGTCCTGATATCTAACTATTTAGATACACATGGCCCTTTCGTTGCCTTCTTAACACCAGGAGAACATTGCTTCAGCATAAAAACAATGCAATAAAATGTTTATCTTTTCTACACATTAGTATTTCCCTGACTGTAGGTGTTTTGCACGTTCAATTGCACACCATTAATAGTCGCATGAGCCTTGTCGCTGCCTTGCAGACATACTGCAAGTGATTAGACACAATGTAAGCTATATATTATGTGTAATAACACCACAGTGCTTGAATGGAACTAAAATGTGCATGTAAAGTGGTGTAATTCTCATAATATACAAAACAAATATATGCAAGCTACAAACTGATGATACTACAATCCATGCTATTGATTTTATTTACACCATTTGTCAAAATCAATCAGTTAGGTGGGCACTGGCCAAGCCAAAAGGTTTTGCCCTGGGAGCAATTTTACCACACAGCTGTCCTTAGAAAACTCAAGCTCAAGCCAAGCAACAAGCATGAAAGTTTCATTTCAGTGCTGATTTAATCTCACTGGTCACAAATTGCACAACTAAAAGTGTGGAGCTGGGAGGGTAGAACTGTCCCAGGTCCCTTCTCTCATACAGAGTGCAATTTTTCACATGATGGCATCTGTACACGTAGATAACCAAAAATATATTTTGACCCCTAAGTGTCAGAACTGCCAGATTACACTGCAGGAAACAGAAACACTTTTAGTTCCAAAGCTAGAGCTGTTTTCAGGGATCCATTTTGTCAGTGTATACTGTCTGGACTAGGGGTGGGCTTTATGGCTCTTCATTCATACACTTTTTTATACACTTAATCCTGGACAGAACGACGGGAGAATCAACTGCCACTTTGGTGTAACCAATTAACCTTTAAATTATTAGGAAACCGGATCATGCGGAGTGAACCCGTGCTGACAAGGTGAGGCTTTTTCACTTCGAAACAGCATCACTCCCAGAAACACATGATGTGTTTTGACTTATACTATAACATTTGAGTTGCAGCCCATTTGGCCTGACTGCAGATGCAAATAAAAATCTGAATCTGCCATTACAACAGGAAATCTTAAGTCAACTGCAGTGAAGGTACAGAAAAACTGAACATGCTGGAATTAGCTAGAATTGAACAAACAAGATGAGCTACAAAGTACTTTACAAAATGGTAAAATGGTACAAAAGGGCTTGCGTGTTCATTTGGAAAGAATTAAAGAATGCTGAGCTAAACTTCATAAATCAACAGGTCTATGGCTGCATCTGTACCGCTAAAGGTAGCACTTAGCAATTCCTGCTGTGACCCTGAGCCTTTAATCTTGCAAACTATGTCTTGCTCTGAATCATTAAAACAATTAGATATGACTGTCGAGACAACATAGCAACAACTAAATTGTGGATGACCTACTTTTTGACCTAGGGTATTTTCATTATTAAAGCATATTTCAGTATAAAATTACTGGCTTTACTGGTTTATCTTGCTCCTTATTTTTGTAACAACTGTTTTGATTGTGTCCCAAGATTGTGTGCTATTGCAAATAACAACATGGTTATTGTGATGCTGTGTGAAAAATGGCGGAAGATAACGCAGGTAACGGAGACACAGATGTTTATTAAAAGGAAAAACCAAACAATCAGCGTCAAAACAGTCCAGGGTCAATCGTTTAATCGGACCAGCCGGTTATTAGGACAAAAACGATCGCGCCCCGATGTGGTCCGATTAACCGGAACTGCCTGTATATATAAGTTTTTTAAAACCTTCTACTGACCTGTATGCTAGACTTTTATTGGTAGCTAAATTAGATTGGTTGCTGTGTTCATTTGCTAAATAACAGATGAACATCTTAGCATGTTAAACAAGTTAAAAATTGTGATTTGACATTTTCGCCAGCTCACCCACATATTCTGCACTACCAGATAAAAGGTCTGAAGTCTCAGAACAGTCAGGTTTCCACTGTTGGCCCCTTCAGCAAGACCTTTAACTCACAATTTGTCAGCTCAAAGTCAAAGTCATATTTATTTATATAGCATTTTTTACATGCATTGTCTCAAAGCAGCTTTTTATATTACTTTAAAAAGCCAATCCCAGGCTCAGTTACAAACTCGCTTGTATAATGTTTTCTCTTCAGAGGTATACAAATTGAATGTTGCAGAATTATAACTGAATAATGATACCACAAACTAAACACTAGCCTCTAGCAAAGTAAAGCATATGGAAGACAAAAGTGTTTGTCATATGATTATTAAAATAAAGCTAGTTAGCAGTACCAGGTGAAATACGCATTTTGATAAGTCTAAAGTAAGTATAAATATATACTTTTTAAACCTCAAAAATGGCTTTCTGATTAGAAAACTACTAGGAAGCACTCTGTTCAAACTTTAAAAATCCCCAAGTGTCAAACCGACAAAAGTGCATGCCTACCCCAAAGTTTGTGAAGCGGAAAAATGCTACACATGCACTTTTATGAAAAAGCACTATAATAAATCCTGCCAATGACAATCACTCCAAATCTTTTACGGGGTCCAAAGAGCCAGTCAAGCATTCCCTGCAATTACAGGCAGGAGAAACTCACCAGGACGAGATCCAGAGTGAAAGAGAGCACAGGAGAGCATGTATTGTTCCACTTCTGAACAGCAAAAAAGCACTGGAGTGTGTGTCTGTTTCTAGGGACCAGTGATGGCATGTCCAGTAGATGATAAAGCCTGTCATTTATCCATCAAAACAAAAGTATAGCCAAAACTTTTCTTTTCTATTTCTCTCTCTCTCAGTTCCCCAAGGTATCTGTGCTTCTAGCAGATGGTCACATAAAAATGTACTACATTTAAAATGTATAAATATTGGAATCCCCTCAGTTCCACACAATGCACTCCATTTGCACGATAAAAATATATAAAATAATAAAAGATAACTATTTCTATACAATGCATTTAAATAAATGGGATCTACTACTTGGCAAAATAAAGCTTCTATTGTACTTACATGTGGAACGCTCGGTAGAAGAAGCGGAGGCAAATGCGGTGTGCAGTGCAGGCAGGAATTTATTCACATAAAGGCAGGCAAAACGAGGCAATACAGGTCCCAGACGGAGCATGGACAAACAAAGACCAGGCAAGGCAAAAGTAACAAACTAAAATCAAAAATGAACATAAAAGTGGCGCCGAAACGAGGTCCTAACCGCCCGAAAATCACACCAAGACTTCGCGAAAAAGGCAATACAAGTAGGTAGAGCCAAACGAGTCCCAGGTGAGCGCAATAAGTGCATGGAAAAGTGTGTAACAAGAGTTTAGAAAGATGGCGCCGCCCGTTGGCGTGACAACATGTAACACCAATAATCATATTTCTTAGAAATGTTTTACTCTGTCTATTGCAAAGATTTTGTATTGGAATAATTTTAATCATAAGAATTGAACCTGATGCACTTGCATTAAAGTTGCATCTGAGTGTTGCAGAGTGCTTACTCATGAATGCTTTTACAACCCATTTCCATGGTTTTCTTTAGTGCTACTTGTTATATACAAATTTACATTTACATTTTTTAGCAGACGCCCGTATCCAGAGCGACTTACAACTGATATGTTCTTACAATTCAAGCAATGGTGGGTTAAGGGCCTTGCTTAGGAACCCAACTATGGCAGCTTGGCAGAGGTGGGATTTGAACCCAGGACCTTTAGGTGCCTTAACTGCTAGGCTACCACAGTCCCCTATAACAGTCACACAGTAACACAAATAACAGTCATCACACCAAATTTTGCATGGTGTAAATAAAAAACCCACTTTATGAATTAGTGGTATTGACGAGGCATTTATAAAGCTGTCAAGAGGGTGAACTGTGATGCGCTTTGTATGTTTACGACCTGTTTCAAAGTAGACGTTATATATTTAGAGAGATTTCAGATAATGGCGCGTAAGCTAACTGGGGAGCTGTTGGGTGTGAAGTATTTAGGGAGTTGGTGTGGCGTGTGCGAGCTATTTAGAGATCAGTTTTAATGTGGACCATGAAGTACTTAGAGAGCTGGTGTTGTGTTACATGTGAGTTATTTAGTGGGCTCTTAGAGTGTGAAGTATGAGGTATTTAAACAGCTGTGCGACATATTTAGAGTTGTTAAAGTGACTTTCAATTAAGTCATTTAAAGCATTTCAGCAGTTACAGAGTAGGGTTTGATACATAGAAAGGTTTTGGGAAAAAGAAATGTGAAGTATTTGGCAGTTTGAACTGATGTATTTAGAGCATTTTTACCAGTGTGTGATGTTTGGAGAGCTGCTGCGGTGGTAAGCATTAGGTCATTAGACAGCTGTTTAGTGTGAAGTGTGGGGTATTTAGATCTGTTACAGGGTGAAGTGTAAGGTATTTAGAGAGCTGTTGAAGTGTGGAGCGTAGGGTCATTAGACAGATGGTTAATGTAAAGTATTTAGCCTTTGTGATGCATTAAGAGAGCTGATAGAAAGTAAAGTGTAAGGTATTTAGAGAGCTGCTAGAGTGTAAAGTGTGAAGCATGTAGTCAGCTGTTATAGAATGAAGTGTGAGGTGTTTCATGAGCTGTCATGGAGTGAGGTGAAGTGAAGCATTAACAATTTACAGAGCAGTTCTAAAGGGAAGTGTGAGGCATTTTGAGAGCTGCTATAGAAAGAAGTGTGAGGTATTTAGAGAGCTGTTATAGTATGTATTGTGGGGAATATAGAGAGCTGTTAGTGTGTGGAGTATGAGGTATTTAGCGTGCTTTTATAGAATGCAGTCTGAGACGTTTAGAAAGCTGTTACAGAATTAAGCATGGGTTATTTATAGAGTGAAGAGCACTGTTATGAAACGAAGTGTGAAGTATTTAGTGAGCTGTTATAGTGTGTGAAGTGTGAGGTATTCTGAGAGATGATTAAAAGTGAATTTGTAGGTATTTAGACAGCTGTTATAGAATAAAGTGTGAGGTATTTAGAAGTTATAAAGTGAATTCTAAACTATTTAGAGATGTGCTACAGAAAGAAGTGTTAAGTATTTAGAGGTGTGCTAAAAGTGTGAGGTATTTAGAGAGCTGCTTTAAAATTAATTGTGATGTTTTTAGATGTGTTTAGTTTTTTTGTGATGTTTTTTGGGGATAGGTGAAGTGTGGGGTATTTGGTGAGCTGTTATAGTATGTACTGTGAGGAATATAGAGAGCTATTGGAGTATGAAGTGTGGGGTATTTGGTGAGCTGTTACAGTATGTACTGTGAGGAATATAGAGAGCTATTGGAGTATGAAGTGCGGGGTATCTGGTGAGCTGTTACAGTATGTACTGTGAGGAATATAGAGAGCTATTGGAGTATGAAGTGTAAGCTACTATAGAATAAAGTCTGAGATGTTTATGAATCTGTTGTAGAGTTAAGCATAGGTTATTTAGGGAGCTATTGGAGTGTAAAGTGTAAGGTACTTAGTAAGCTCTTATAGTATGTACTGTGAGTAATATAGAGAGCTGGTATAGGGTCAAGTGTAAGGTGTTCTGAGATCTGCAATATTGTTAAATCCAAGGTATTTAGACATCTATATACCACTGCACTTTATTTTATATCTTACATTTTCTTTAAACATGTTTTTGCTCTTCTTTCATTGTTATATATTTGGCATTTATTCAAACAACTACTGTATATTTATTGATTAGGTAACTTCATTAAATTCGTACTTATAGCATCTAGGTATATTTTTAAATCTTGGTCCTCTCAAGGTTTTTCTTTATAATGTTATGTATAAGTAGATTTACCTTTCCACTCTTGCCCTAGGCTTGCTCTATTATGGATTTAGGACTAGATAGCTATAAAGCTGTGCTAAGAAAATACTGCAATAATGTATGTTACAAAATGTATTAGAAATAAATTAGACTTGATTTGGCTTCACACTTTAAATCCACCTCTCTCTGTTTCTTTCCCTTTTCCACTTTTGTGCCATGAGTGACTTATCAAATAACATCATAAATCATAGCTGTTGATAGTTAGAAGGTCCAGCAGTGAGGGAGGAAGTGGAAAATAAACAGTTATGGTATAAAAGTTCTCCAAGCTAAAGGCGATTCTTTGACATGCCATGATAAAAAGCACTGGCGTTTCATGTTTGACGGCTGGCAGACTGTTTTCCATCACAGAGGGATATATAATTTCATCTGAGGCTCCTCTCCCTGTGCTGCTATTAATCCTGTGACTGACTAAAGCGTCCTTAAAACATTTTGACAGCTTTTACAGCAATTCCTGAAGACGACTTCTTCATTCATATTGCATTTAGACTAACAGGAGCCAAGCTGAGAGTTTCTGTAATGAAAGCTTCATTAGAGGGCCGTGCTACGATACAAATCTGAGAGACTCCATTTACTGCAATCCAGGCAATCATGTTTTAATGACAGAGTGTTGATAAGCAGAGATAATGGCTTTGGGTTTAATTCGTGCTATTTTAAGCTAGTTTGCTCTTAAGTGGACTGCTTAATCAATGGGGCAGCTCCGTGGGTAGCACCGGTGTCTCACAGCAAGAAGGTCCTGGGTTCAATCCCAGGGTGGAGTGTCCTGAGGCCTTTCTGTGTGGTCTGCATGCCCCCCCCCCCGTGTTTGCGTGGGTTTACTCCAGGTCCCTCAAAGTTTCTTCCCAAAGACATGCGTATTAGGTTAATTGGCATCTCTAAAGTGGCCCTTAGTGTGTGTGATTGTGTGTGTGGGGCCTACAATGGATTGGCGCCCCGTCTAGGGTTCTTCTTGCCCTTGCGCCCAAAGTGTCATTGAGGGCTACGGTTTTAAAAAAAAACAAAACAGAATTAGTTCCCTATGGTTTTAAATTTGTTAGTTATCCACACACTCATAATTTCTCTAACAAAGACGGCAAAGAAAGACAGAAAAGAAAGAAAGAAAAAAAAGAAGAAACTGAGGAACACTTGTTCATTTTTGTCATATATATGCCAAGGTAGGAACGACAGAGAACTGCAGAGTTGAAGCTGCTTTGATTGGCATCAGACCCTCCATAAAACCAGGCCTAATTTCCAGATGCATTTGGCCCTATTCATAGAGACAGTGCATTGCAGCACACTGCACAGGCTGTTATACTACATGGTGCAAACTGTTTTTTTCTCAGTGTTTTTTGCGCATCGTTAACAAACTCTACCAGCGATTTTAACATGATAAATAGTGATTGGTTGGTTCGCTATACTACTCTTATATTTTAGCACTATTGGGTAAATCACTGCTAAATGTCCTTGCCTCTAAGCCACAAGGCACATTTATTAGCAGAAATCAGAGAGTGGGCATTATCTGAGAAGGTACATGGTAAAATATTGATAAAGACTCTGTATTAGCCTTTTTCTCGTGCACACGCCAATGACAAAAGTAAGTACTGTGCCATTATTGTAAAGCCCAAAAATCAAGACTTACAATCCATTGGGCACACAACAGAAATCTACTATACACTCATAACCCAGTTTATTAGGTACATCTGTTGGACTGCCAGTCAATGCAAGTATCTATTCAGCCAATCACAGGGTGGCAACTCAATGCATTTAGACATGTAGACATTGGAAATACAAACTGTCAAAGGTCAAACTACTAATCTATTGGAAATTTCACACAGAGTTATCTCTAGGGTTTACAGACAATGGTCTAACAGAGAAAATATTCGGTAAGCGGCAGTTCTCGTAAGTGAAAATGTATTCTTCCTTGTAGATGGCAAAGGTCATGTGAGAATGGCCAGCCTAGTTAAAATGAAGAGAAAGGCAACAATAACTCAAATAATGACTTGTTTCATCCAATGTGTGCAAAAGAGAATCTCTGAATGCAGAATATGTCAAATCTTAACCACTGAGCTTAGAATTCACATAGGTTCACTAAAGGTAAACAATAGTATATTGGCAAAAATGTTGGCAAGGTTAGATTGGTATAAACAACCTGGATGCATAGATCCATCCTGCCTCAATGGTCCAGGCTGGCTGTGGTGCAATGGTGTGTGTGTGTGTGTGTGTTTGGGGGTGTGGTGGGGGGTCTGGGGTTCTTGGCCTACTCTGTGCCCTTGATACCAATTGGGCATTGCTTAAATACCACAGCCTACTTGAGCATTGTTACTGATTAGGTCCATTCCTTTTTGACCACAGTGTACCACCTTCAGATGGCTACTTCCAGAAACATAATGTACCATGCCACACAGCTCAAATAATCTCAAACTGGTTTCTTGAACATGACAATAAGTTCACTGTACTCAAATGGCCTCCGCAGTGACTTGATCTCAAGGCACCTTTAAAATTGGCTGGAACAGGATATTTGCACCATGGTTGCGCATCTGGAAAATCTGCAGCAACTGCACAGTGCTAACATAAGGATAAGGATAAGGATAAACTTTATTGATCCCTTTGGGAGCGTTCCCTCTGGGACATTGAGGTTCCAGCATCAGCAATTACAGTACACACAAGAGGAAGGTAGAAAGGACATAAAAAAAAAAAAAAAA
>JAVSBV010182698.1:0-13137 GCA_033117975.1 Parotocinclus spilosoma | reverse complement strand
GAACTTGAAATAAGAAGTGGTGGTTTTTATTTGGTATGGGGTCCTACCAAGATCAAGACATCTATATAATATTTCTTTAAGTGAGCATTGCCAGAATCTACGCATAAGCTGATGCACTATGTCTGGATGTGTTTCTATATCATTAATTAAAACTATCCAAATGTAGAAATTGGCAGGCATAAAGGTTTGCTTTGTTACCTAAGGTTATGGTTACTTTAGGTTTTATATTTTTACATTTTATAGCTACAGTATTAAACATAAAGGAACGTCCTTACATAGACAGAATTACAAACGTGTGTGTGCGCGCCTGTGTGCAAAGTGGTGAAATTCTTTAACACAAGTGGGAGGATAGGCATGCAACCTTCTCTGACTGCTCATAATTCCCAGAATTCCTGCTTGTGTATCTACAGAATACCCTTCGCATAAGACCCACTGACTGCTCACTAAGGGAAAAATGTGCACTCAAAGGTGAAAATTTTTTTAAAAAACATGTTCAGGAAATCCATTATTGTGAAAATATACAGATTCTGCTTAATCATGCCTATTTTCCTTAATCAAGCCTAAATGAAAAGTATTTAATGTCTGGCGCAAACAGAGTTAAAGTCTTGAGAATGCAATCAAAATATCAGCATTTCTCCAAGGTAATTGTGTGTGGATGTTTCTGAGCAGGTCAAAAATGAACCATGTCTGACTTGTGTAGAAACTGAATTGGCACTGGTTATCTTCAATAAACACCTGCACTAGAAATGAATGATCAATTTCCCAGAAGGAGCTTAGCGTGAAATGCAAGGTCTTCTATTTAGTGCGCATGGCAGTTGTGTGCCTAGAAATGCCAAAATAGAGATGCATTTATTTTTACACCATAAACCCCCCTGGTTAGGGGAACAGGGTGTGTCTGGCACATATCAATTAAATTGATTCACGGTTGGAAAGGGGTCACTTCTGCAGTATCCATCCTGGCTCATTTCTCACACACAGAGTTGTTTACGTTTCTGTGTGACTCCAGACCTGGAAGGCAATGCTGGGACGTGAACCAGAGTAACCAATGTGATGGTTTACTGAATTGCTGGGCCATACTGTCTGAATGAGGGTATCTCCAAAATGTGGGCTATGTACAAATGTAAATACGGTTTTTAAATTCAGTGGACAAACAGAACTCACAGTGAGCAAGTTGAGTAGGTCAGTGTTGGCATCTATATTTGGGGGTGTGGTCTGCATCAATGCCAGCTCGTGCAGTATAGAGTAAAGCTGCTGGGTCTTGTTCAAGTTAACTCGAGTTTTCCCCTCATCGCTCCAGTCTGGCAAAGCCACATGCACCGCTACTAAATCCTTCAGATGAACACCCAGGATGGGGAACCGGAAACCGGAACACTCGGCGAAACGGCGCCGGTACTGACTGTAGTTCCCACATGATGTCACCAGATCTAACAGACTGTTAAAAATCTGCAGGTGGAGGTCAGGGAAGAGAGAAGAAAGTAAACGATACTGAAAATAGGCATGGATTAGATACTAGAATACAGTTAATGCTTTGTGACTACAACTAAACCTTACATAAGGGTTGATTAACAGTAAACGCTTCAAAGCAGAGTCATGTTAATTATGATGTTAACCAAAAATCACATTTACAGTTCTGGAATTATTACTAGCATTTTACATATATTATACTGCAGCATGTCCTCATTTGTCCAATGCCTGCTTATCTGAGCTTAAGTCATACGAATGATTGTATTTGTCTCTTTCTGTTTGAGCCTGCCATGTTGGAGGTTGCTGAGGTCATGGGTGCGTTTGTGTTTATTTACCTTGTTAGTGTCATTGCTGATGTGAGCCTGTGTGTCTTTGAGTCTGGAGATGGAGCTGTTACTGAGACTTCCAACCACTGCCATCAGAGTGTTGAAGTTTTGTATCTGTAGTAGTTTCTATACACACATAGGCATAGTATTATAAGGCAACGGCTTTTTAATTTTATAGCTAAGCATTGAGACTTAGAATAAAGGCGTTGTGAGTGGGGTTTGATTGTGTTTCAAATTAAACAGTTCAAGCAGGTGTGATACACAGGGAGCAAGATGAAAAAAGATGAGGATCGAATAGAAAAAAATAATTAGATTAGGATAAATTTAGACTATGTTAATAAATCAAGCCAAAGAAGCTATGAGCCAACACGTGGGAGTTGGGGTTTGATCCTGGCAGGCTAGGAGACAGGAGGAACCTGGCAGGCATACAGACTAACGCAGAGGAAGGAAGAACTGGAATTATAGATAAAGTTAAAGTTATGGAAAGCAGTGTCATTTTCTTTCTCCATCACACCCACACGGAGTAATAATATTCGGTATTAATATAGCAGGTCTCAGTCAGAGGCCACATTGTTTCATTGTTCCAGTCAGAGTCACAGTACGGCTTTGTGAATGAGGCTCTATGGGAGACATCCTCTGCCCTTCAACCCCCCTCCCATGACAAGCACAACAAAATCAATGCAGCCCCAGTTTCTGCAACACACACACACACACACAGCCTTTTTATCGAACCGAAATTGCAGCCTTCATATATCCAGTGCTTGTTCGACGGCCCAGAATAAAGTGAATATTTGGTCCCTAGTGACAGGACCACTAAATGTAACAATTCATGTCTCATAAATACTACTCTCTCCGACGCCATTATAATATCCAGAAGAGACAGGCAAAGATGTAGAGAAAAAGGGGATAAACAATGAAGGATTAGGAAGGAAACCTGCAGGAATAACAGATTCCCACAGAGCAACTACTATAAGACAACCCCGCGGGCCACAAGCATTTAAAAAACAAAGGATGATATACATTATTCAACATTGACAGCTGCAGCACAAATGCAACAACAAATAAGAAAAAAACATTGTTAAGAGAGGAGCAGTAGGAAAGAGAAATTGAGAATAGAAATAGAAAAAAAGGACATATGAAATTATAGGTAAAAAAGATTAAAGTATAATTGAGTTGTATAATGAAAATAAGATAAAAAAGACAAAGAAAAGCCTTATTCTTAGGGTAGATAGAGAAAAATTAAGAGAGGCATTAAGGGAGAAATGTTGGGTTCAGAGAGGAACTGAAGGACAAAAGGTTTAGGTTTAGAGAGGGGGATGCAGCAGGAACATCAAGGTTACGTGATGGGATCAGGGAGACAGGTTTGAGTTTGAACAGGAGATGAGGGAGGAAGGTTTGGGTTTAGAGAGAAGTTGAGGAATAAAGGTTTGGGTTGAGCGAGTGGATGAGGTACAAAGGTTCAGAAAGGGGATAAAGGATGAAGGTTTGGGTCCATTGAGGGTATTAGTTGGGTAGGTATAGAGAGGGAATAAAAGAAGAAAGTTTGGGTTTATAGAGGGCGTCAGCAAGAGAGATTTGGGTTTTAGAGAGTATGAGTGGGAAAAGAGGGGGATAGGGAGATGGGTTTTGAGTTTTTTAGAGGGCATAAGGGGAGTAGGAGGGATTTGGATTGGATAAATCTGGACGCAGGTGCCTGACTCCTGTCTGGCTGTGAGATGGGAACTTCTTAGCAAACCTCTGACTGAGCTGCTACTATGTGAGGAACGTTAATTAATAATGAAAAGATGCTGGTGCTTTGAGCACAAGCTCTACAAAATATCAGACACAAAAATATTGTCAGGTCTCAAATCTACAATTCAAATGACTTATTTATTGTTAAAATGGAATACTTTAGGTACTAAATTAAGTACATTAAGTAGAATACTGATGCTGGTTGTATTAGTACTCAGTGTAATCAAGTAGCTTAAGTTTCATCCAGTCAGAATCATCTAACTTTATGATCGTAACTTAAAACATAAAGTTTCTTAATTTGATTGTAACATGTTTGAAATCATTGTAAATCCTACGCATGAGCAGACTGACCTGTGCGACGCGTATGAAGTGTGCTATGACGGCAGCACGTTGCTGGGCGGTGGGTTTGCTGAGTACCATGAGCTGGATCCATTGGGAGACGCTGTTGAAGTGCGTGATGAAGCGCTCGAGAATGGGATTATCCACTGTGCAGCCATGCCTGGCAAAACTGTGGTAGTCCTGGAACTGCAAAAAACAACAAACACGTACTTAATATACAAACAAAACTTAACAGTTGGTAGCAAACATGGTATTATAGTCAGTTTGGTTTCACCAAAAACAAAGTTTTAGTTGTTCCACTTGAAGAAGATGCATTAAAGGTAACTTATCAAACCTCTTTTCCATTACACAGTGCTCTATGTTTTTGATTCCTTACACCAAGGCCAGCATCTTTAAACGTTGGGCTCTGATACAAAAGGTTTCAAAATAGTAGCGATTCCACAAATGTTTTATTTAAAAAATAGGTTTTAATAAGTTGATGAACAGTTTATCTTTGGACTGGTTAATAGAATTGCTCATTTCGTTTAGTGTTGATTTTTGAGTATGCATTTTGAGAATAACGATTTGGGTTCCGAAATGGGAACAGGTTTTGGTAAGTCTGTGCCTTAGCTTACTGTTGATGGCTGACAGAACTGGAAACTGGCGTGATCTTTTGTCGTTGTAGTCCATCTGCCTTAGGGTCTGACATGTGGGATACTTTTCTGCTCACCCCAATTGCACAGAACAATTACCATACTGCTGTCAGCCTGAACCAGTCTGGCCATTTTTCTTCATTCTTCCATAATGACGCCACAGTCCAGAGCTCACATTTTATGCTCAGACTAATGGTTGGCGTGTTGACGTTTAAAATTACTAAGAATTTGCCTTAAATATTGACCATCTATTCCCATTTATTATCACTGGGTTTCTGTTGTCGTTCATTTATTTCAGCTGAGATACTGTTTTGAACGGTTCCACCAAATTATTTTGACCAGCCAATTATAAGTTTTCACATTTCCTAAGGTTGTAAAAAAAAGTTCCCACCGTTCACTTTAGAACTCGTGTCTCTAATTGAAAACAGAAAAAAATAACAAAATAACACTAAAAGTATTGCACTGAATATCAAATGGAAATTTAAAATAATGTAAAAACAAAACTAATTTCACAAAATGGAAAGTGTTATACTGCTAGGGTGATGACTGCCTTTGTGACACACACCAGAATCTTGCAGAAGGATTTATACTCCAGGTAGGTCAGGTGCTCTGCAAGTTCAGAAGCATCAAGATGATCGAAGAGTAAAGACATCTTCCTCTTCTTAGACATGGATGGGACACGCTGAGTCACCTGTCGCTTCCATTTATATGAGGGCCTGTGCAGAGAACCAAAATTAAAAACTAAACAATTAAGAGCTTTTTATAAGAAATAAAGACTTCATACAGTGTATGCTAGTGATCTTCTTTTTGCTTCCCTAAAAAGAGCATTACCCTGATATAATGATATTTGTAAATAAGGGTGAATGATGACCCTAAAGTGTAACTAATCTGCAGGACACATACCTGTCCCTGCTCCATTTTTAAATACCTAGACTTTATACAAGACACTTCATCACCATTTTGAAAATGCCCAATTTTCACATTGTCCAATTTGGCCCATCGTATTTTACAAGCATTACAATTTTATTCACAACACATTTCCCCAAATATCCTACCCTAATTGGGTCTCAACTATTTATCTATTTAACATTTATAATAAATGAATGGCTTCCCATTCATTCATTTATTTATTATCTTCCACTTAATCCACACAGGGTTGAAGGCCTTTTTAGAGACACCAATTAACATAACACACATCTTTGGTCTGTGGGAGGAAACCAGAGTACCCAGAGTAAACCCACGCAGACACAGAAAGGACCCAGGCCAATCCACCCTGGGATTGAACCGGGAACCTTCTTGCTGTGAAGCAGCGGTGCTACCCCTTCCACTTTAGTCTAATTTTACTAGGTTTCCCAAATATTGTCCCATGGCATTTTGAAATCCCCACAGCTTTGTGAAACCATTCTAAGATGTCCAGTACGGCACTGAAACCTTTGTGTAAAGCCTGCATTTGGGTTCATGTTTGTTAATTTGCCTGCCTTTGCCATTTTTGAATGCACAACTGATCTCTTCCACGTTCTGACCAGTTTTCTCTATCACTTTTTAAGATTCCTTGTTTGTTCCCATTCCATTTTAAAATGTGGTGTATCCATAACATGTATGTGTGCGTCTAAGTCCTTTTCTACCTGATCTGCCTTTCTTCTATAAAATATTTTGACATTGTCGTCAACACTTACTAAAATATCCTGTTTGCCTTAATTTTATCCCTACCAGTTTTTAGTATTCATACAATTGCCAGCCTTTTTCTGATTTTGTTCCCAATACTTTTTTACTTGTTGAAATGTGTGTGTATCTATACGGTTTCAGACTTACACACTCTCTACATCGATGAGCTGACTCTCCCTCTCATTGCCCTCGGTACTGAGCTGATCCCTTAGATCTCTAATCTGTTCAGCTAAAGCGGGATTAAGATTAAACTCTACCGGGAATTCTGAGATCCAGAACCTGCAGAGAGAGAAACAGATTTAAAATGTAACCAGGTCTTGAGCTCAGAGAGTCGGACGAGTTGGTTTAAGACAAAAGTAAGTAAAATTATGAAATAAAGATAACATTTACAGCTAGTGACATATGGCAAGGTAGAAGGTTGAAAAACTATCATCAGCTACCTTTAAAAAGACACCACTAAACATGTCTTTGAGCACTGATGCACAGATGGATTATGGCTTCAGATAGCAGAAAGAACCAAAGGAAAAAGCCCAGATGGTGTGAGAAATATAAACGCACGAAACACGAGATACACACTTGACAAGGTGGCAGATTCGACTTCTGAGCTCGGCAGTACAACTTTCATCCTGAGACCTGATGCTTAATTAAGACGTGATAACATTAAATACTTTTAGTGCATAATTGTTCTACTGATTTACAGATCATGCTTAGTCACTCATGCCAAGTGTATCAGCGTAGCACGCACATACACCTACATCGAGACGCGTTTATCTGCTTGACACCTAAAGGAAGAAGTGTGTGCATGTTCAGTTTGCAGTTCGTTCTATTAGTGTACATTTATAAAACATACTGCTCGTTAAAAACAGGATATATTTCAAAATGAATTACCTACTAATGAAATATCCCCTTATTTTGGGAGCAGTTTATATTAGCACATAATATCCATGTTATTCGGATTATTAAAGGATACTTGAGCAGGAGTTTCTTGGCCAGGTCGGTAGACGGCAGGTACCAAGGATGCATCATGAGGAACATCCTCACCAGTGGTAAATCCTTTAACTCTCCTGTGTTATCTAAAGAAAACAAACAGCACTCACGTTACGAAAATCCAGCATTATTTAATGGGCAGGATCGAAAAAAAACAAAGTACAGCTACAAGATAAGCCTGAGATAAACAATTAATGAATTTACCACAGTTTTATATATGGAAACATATGTATGGGGAGACTGACCGAAAGCGTTGATACAGGCCTCCACCAACTCATCCACTGTAGCTGAATCAGCTGATAATGATTCCATCTGGCCCCGTCTCTCACGGCCTCCACCTTAATGCTCTTCGCCTTCACCCAGTAAAACCTCTGTGCCTAAATGAGCAAAGCGTTTCAAAACTCAGATTAGAGCTATTAAAATAAATAGCAAAAGTGGTGCAGAGGTTAGAGCTGTCGTCGTGCAAAAACCGGGGTTCAAGTCTCAACCCGTCTGCCGCCTGTGTTGAGTTTGCAAATTTGTATCTGCATTTGTGGCCACAATGGTTTCCTTCAGGTACTGCAGTTTTTTCCCGTATTACAAATGAATTAGGGTTTACTTAGAAGGCACCGTGCCATCGAATACTAATCTGAACACCATGTGAACACCACAGTCTAAGCATTGCTGTTCACCATGTGCATCCCATTTTTAGCATCATAACATACATGTATCCAAACTGTCCAACTGACAAGTTTGTAGCAACTAAATGATGCAAAAACCAGAACCAGAATATTCAACTTTCTATTGATTTCCTGCCATCATGAATTTCACCCAGTAGTAGAATTTTGTTGCCTAATATAATGGCTGGTCAGTGGCATGTATAAACCGAAACATGACACATACCCAATCATCAGCGTTAGGAGCGACATGCATAAGAGACCACACACAAATGCACAAAGAAAAACTGGCACACATCAATGTCATCAACCCCATAAAAACAGAAACCACATTCCACCATTTCCTGTTACAAATACAGAGTCATTATTCAGGCTACTGTTCCATCTGCAACAAGGAAACCTGCTTGTTATAGATACACACAAACAGATACACAAAGGCTATGTTGATATCATTATTTGAAATTCTATAGGGTAGAAAACCATGGTGATTGCAAATTGGTTCTACAGTTCTATCACACAGTCTGTGGCAAAATCCATAGAAATAATTCCGTTCTAACCAGAGAATGAAGACTATTCTTTAACCTTTTTGTGAGTGGTGATGACATTTTGGCTCATATGTATACATGGCAACACCCATTCCAATCAGCGATCTGTAATCTCACCCAGAGTCAATGCTAAATGGTCCATAACACAAAGCTTACATTAATAAAATATATTTCGAAAAACCATAGTGGTAGAACAGGTTATACTGAACACCTCAACGGCACTCAATATGGCATTTATAACAACGTTCTGCCTTGCCTTAAAAAAACTATGTCTAAAAAGAGCTGGTTTGCCACTGATGGTGGAGACCCTGACCATAACTCCATCAGGCGATTTTGAGATGAACTGGATTCAGTAAGCCAGGGATTATTGTCCAATATAGTACAACCTCATAGTCATGTTCCAAAATCTACTGCAATGAATGGATGAATGTATGAATGCAATGATTTTCTCCACAAGGCCCAATGGACAAGAATGCATAGGTGTCCACATACAGGTATGCACAGTTTAATGAACTCATTACCTTCTGCAGGTCGTATAACAAAATTGATGGTCTTTTAATGGACATTCACAATAATTATAGAAAATACAGTAACATACTGTTACGACCCTGTCGACCCTGGAAAGCCATAACTCCTAAATGGATGGTATGATGGACCTGATATTTGTTTTTTACAAGATCCAAAAATGCACTGATAGATAATATTACGAAAAACATGGAAGTCTTATTAAGTGAATGTGAACCAGTTTATGTACACTGCTACTGAGCAGTATAGTTATTGGTTAAATAGAATATACAGGTAGTGGGATAAAAACAAAGGTTACAGATAAATACACTTAAAACACCATTTGAAGCTCGATACCTTTAGGTCTTAGTAATTTATATTTGCAAACAGCCTGCAAATGAAGTCTCTAAACATATCAACTGAGTTACAACAGCTTCAATGACTGTAGTAGCCTAGCTGGGACTGTAGTAGCCTAGCGATTAAGGTACTGAATTCTGGACCTGGTGGTCAAGGGTTCAAATCCCACCTCTTCCAAGCTGCCACAGTTGGGTCCTTGAGCAAGGCCCTTAACCCACAATTGCTTGAACTGTAAGACTGTATGAGTTGTAAGTTATAAGAGCGTATGCTAAAATGCTGTAAATGTAATGAACAAGTAAGCACATGACCGGTAAAGTAGTTTAGTAGTCTAATTACTGCCTCTGTTCATGGAGCTTCAGTATTTATTGATTGTTGAGGTGACCATGCAAGATATGCTCTGATATGCTTACCATACATAATAAATTTACCAAATATCTTGTCCAAAATGCCTCAAGACAACTAAATAACTACAGATTATTAGGACTGCATACAGCTCAGTACAATCTCCACCATTCTAGAATTAATACACCATCATACTACAGTGCAGCATTAAGTAGCAACTTACTCTAAGTACCTCCAGTCATTTTAATCACTTTCAATTAGCACTAGAATTAAATTACAGTCAGTAGAAGTGAAATGGCATGGCATTCAGTTCTGTTCTAAACGTCCTCGCACGATCACTTTCAGGCATACTGTCAAGCATACTGTCGACGTGTGAGAATGTACAGTGGCAAAATGTGGTTCTCTTGGTTTCTTAGATAGCTTAACATGTAAAACAGGCTGTGTGGGGTAACTTATATGTGTGTACAGAAATGCCTTTAGATCCAAAAAGCTAACAGATTATAAAAAGAAAACACTCTTTTTAGCCAGTGCCCTAATCACACTGCACCAGTCTTTTTATGGCTTTTGTATGTGGAAGCACTGCAGTACCATGGCATATAACAAAACCCCCTTCTCCGTGCTGCAGGGTAGTGGGCGGACACACTCAATTATAGCCCTTAGAAATAGGGAAGGATAGAGCGAGCAGGAGACAAATACACATACAGAGCGATAATATGTATTTGCACCAGTTCTGAATGCCTCTGGTCGCCAACACATATCCTGCATTGTTCCTCCGTGCTGCAATGTTCCTCGGCGCTAATTATGCTAATACGCTGCACCTGCTTATCTTTCAGCAAAACTACAGATGGATCATGACACCATGCTGGCACCTTTGTAGACACTTCAGAGCGTTTTAATTGCTGTCAGTTTTTTTTTTTCACAGCACAGTGTAATTACAAACACGTTCAAGCACATCACTAGGGTTAGCTAATAGATGGTATCCCACGATGCTTCCTTCATGCCCCATGACAGTTGGACTTAAAATCCACTGGTAATACACGACACCCATGATGTCATTCCTCCAAACAAAGTTTTAAAAGAGAAAAAATAACTAAAAAATGGTCCAGAACCTCCACAAGCACACTCAGCAGTGGGGACTGGCTTATATTCGATATAACCATAGCTGTAAATAGCTGTTAGTTTGTTGGGAAATGGTTTTAATTGTTTCACCATGAAAGCAGGTTTCTGTAAAGGTTATAGTAAAACTTCCATTTTCTTTCATTTGTCTATTCCATAATTCCAATGCGTGTGTCGATAAATGACTGAGGGAACTTGATCTGCATCGCATCTTACAATATTTAACCCCTGTTAAAACAGGAAGACGTGGGTAGCTGTTTAAGAGTTTGTACCCACCCAGGTAAAGTTGCATTTTGTTTGGTAGAATAGTGGCACTGTTACCACATAGGTATAGAGATCTTCCTCCAAGAGCTGCAACAGCAATCCTCACCCAGTCCTGCAATGCACTGACATTGCATATATGGGGTCTTTGGGGTCCTAAGCAACCACTTGTATATCTTATTATGTGTGTGTGTGTGTGTGTGTGTGTGTGTGTGTGTGCGTGTGTGTGCTCTCAAGCCGCTGTTGCTTGGTGACACAGTCTTATTGCCATCGATCTCATAAGAGTCTTTCTATATGTAGAGGGTGTGTGCAAATGGACAAGATAGCTAATGATTATTCCATCCCACTGCTCCCACTAACTTTATCTGTGCAGAGAGCTGATTGACTCCCACAATCCATGGTGCATGTAAATGCCATCAGTCGTCTAAGTGCCCACAGCGGTGCACAGAAAGCAAACAGGGCTGACGCTTAGCTAAACGGCTCTGCCGCATATAAAACCCCCTCGCACACACTTAATAACGTCTGATCCATAAAGTGCCTTTTCAATTCATTTGGACCTTTCTAAAACAAAATAAGCCTGACAACGAATACTTGCGTGTGAGACAATAAAGGAAGCACTTGTCTGATAGGGGACATAGCAAAGACAAACTAATTATAGTCTATATCGATGCTGGATGGCATCATGCTCGGTGGCAACGGGAGGGCAGACATCCACTCAGTAAACAGCTGGCACCAGATCACTCTGCCACACATACGTATGTCGAATCGCTCATGACTATATGCAGACATTCTTTAGAAAAGTTTTGCTCGATTTAAGACACTAGAGTTTTTCAACACCTCAGTGTCGCAGTTGGACCGAAAAAGGGCCACCTACCGAAAAATTTTCAACCACAAGCATCCTGTTGGCAGTATCCTGTGAGCACTGATGAAGGATTAGAGGATGGCGAACACAAACTGTGCGGCAACAGCTGAGCTCCTTCTGACTCTAAAGCTTTAAGGAGAAGCAGTAAGATAGATCTGTCTAATAGAGTGCACAGTGAATGTGCAGTGTTTAAAATCTCCAGCAGCACTGCTGTGAGTGATCCATTCATACCAGAAAACACACTGTAGCACACCACCCCAACAGGGTTACTGCAGTGCAGAGAACCATCGACCATTCAAATAGTATCTGATCTGTACTGGTCCTGTGGGGGTTCTGACCATTAGAGAACAGAGTAAAGGGGACTAACACTGTTTGTAGAGGAACAGACAGACTACAGTCTATTAGTGTGTTCCTAATAAAGTGATTGGTGAGTGTATAGTCTAATGCAAACTGCACATGGTAAAACAGGGTAATGCGACTTCATACATGACCAAAAACATGAGACTATAGCAGAAGCAGAAACGCCATAACCACTTGAAGGCCAATGATATTTAAAGATGTTTACTTTACAGTCGCATGACCTAAACTCCATCTAGTATTTATGGGGGCACTTGAAGACAGAGAAAGCAAAGCATTTAATAGCATCCCAAGATGATCTTTGAAACAATGTTAAATCATGACGGATAACGCAGATCATCAGATGTAACACAAACATGTGGAGTGCGGGCAGTCAGTAGAGAAAGTGGGAACATACCAAATATTCACCATTAATAACATTTAGCAATTTTATTGCTGAAGTTTTGTTTAGCTCCAGTGTGTGTGTGTGTGTGAGAGAGAGAGAGAGAGAGAGAGAGAGCAAGAGTATGCAGATTTAAGTAACTACATGTATTAAAGTGTGTGCTTCCTGTTTAGGCCAGTTTGGACTTCTCAGTTTTCTTCTGTTTGACCTGAACTATTTTAGGCTTTTAGCAGTGTGTTTGTTTCCGTTGGTGTGTGAGAATGTATGTGTGTGAGAATGTGTGTGTGAGAATGTGTGTGTGTGTGTTGGGTGTGGTTGGGGGTGTTGCTTCCTACAACTCCCTACAATCTCCCAGATGCAGAGGAGCTGGTGTTCCCAGATTATGGTAAAGGGGCTTGACTTAGCACACCAATGCACAGTGTGTGTGTGTGTGTGTGTGTGTGTGTGTGTGTGTGTGTGTGTGTAGAATAGAATAGAATAGAATAGAATTCATTTTTATTGTTGCTGAGAAACCAGTGTTATAAACAAAGTTAAAACAGTGACATTAAGAGTAGGTTCCTCTCTTAAGCAGCATAGTACAACAATAGAACAATGAAGAATAAAAAGAATAA
>JAVSBV010182677.1:0-13138 GCA_033117975.1 Parotocinclus spilosoma | reverse complement strand
TCTGTACTTTAGGATTTGGTCCGAATAAGCGGCTGGTCCCATTAACTGGTGGTCCTATTAACCGGAATCGACTGTATATATATATATATATTTAGTTCTTTTCATACCTGTTTATTTCAATTCAAGACCACAGAATACTTATCCATAGCACAGTGCATAAGGCAAGGCACATATACACACACACACACGTTAGGATACTTTAGAGAGACCTATTGACCAGACGCATGTCTTTGGAATGTAGGAAAACGAGGAGAACCTGCAAACTCCACGCAGGCAGAGTTTGGACCAGAAATGGAATCGGAGGTCTGTAGCTGTAGCGAAATAAATAGTAAAAATAAAGAAATAAAAATTAAAATATCTTTTTGTATAACTTCCGGCTCCTAACCAGCTGCTAGGGGTGCACATGGTACTCCACAACATTACTCAGGGGGACTGGGGGGTTTAAAAGGTACTCAGTGGGTATAAAGAGGCACAAAGTATCCCAACAAAGTCCCTTATACCATTACACCACTAGCAGCCTGAACCGCTGGTGCAAGGCAGGATGGATCAGTGCTTCTGATGTTGTTTACGCCAAACTCTGGTGTGATGTTCTGCTCCTGTAGACCGTCTGCCTCAAGGTTAGACATGTCATGTAGCCATGGTACGTTCAAAATCGCTTAAAACGGCAAATTATGAAATATATCGATTGATAAATAGAACAAAACAGCCGAAGAAAGTTTGGGGAACAGAAAGTTTCAGACTGAAGTCTTGCATCAGAAACTCTGTGTACACTCTGCTAACTCTGTGTGTGTGTGCGTGTGTGTGTGTGTGTGTGTGTGTGTGTGAACCCCACTTTCGGCGCCCTCCTTTAAAGAGAGAAGCGCTGATGATGACGTTTTGGCCCCCGAACTAATTGTGTCCGCGTTCCTCCAGCTAATTTTCACCGGCGCTAATTTTAAGCATCGCGCTGACCCAAATCACCACGGTCTGAACCAACAAGTGCCAAGACATCAGCCCACACACACACACACACACACACACACGGTTTATAAATAATCCTATGTGAGAAATTATTTCTTATTCCTGTGATATCGCGTCTTTTCAAACTTTATTTCTGATCATCGCTTTTGTCTTTCTGTAGGCTGTGTTTGCACCGTGTGTGTGTGTGTGTGTGTGTGTGTGTCTGTGTGTGCTGTCGGGCTGTCAGGATGCCAATACCGAATCTCTGAACCTTTCCTGATGCCTCTTACAGCTTCATCAACATGAGCAGCAACAGAACCACCAGGTACGGAGTGTGAGTGTGAGTGTGTGTGTGTGTGTGTGTGTGTGTGTGTGTGTGTGTGTGTGTGTTTGGCAGATCTCTCAAAAATGCATTTTTGAAAATAGAAACGGAATCCCTAACAATGCAACACGTTCCAAAAAGGGGATTTTGGACATTTTGGGGCTCGTAATAAAATTGAATAATATTATAATAATAAATATTTAACCCATAAACGAGGGAACACTGTACAATGGAGTACTAATCCCATACCCATGTGCTTCTATCAGCTATTGACTGCAGGACTGGACTCTATACCTCATGGTCCAGGGTTCAAATCCCACCTCTGCCACAGTCGGGCCCCTGAGCAAGGCCCTTAACCCACAATTGCTTGGATTGTAAAATTGTATGAGTTTTTTTGTCTGAGTCTCTCTGGATAAGGACGACTGATAAATACTGTAAATGTAAATGTATTGATGAATGGCGGTCCTTAATGCAGTGCCTGAGGGAGTGGAGAGAGATCACCCCTTTTGAGTTTAAGTTCCTCCAGATTCTGATCGGTTCATCGTTTTAATAAAGTTATGCTCCGTTTAGGAAGAACTATAAAAATCCCGTCCAATGTTTTTTTGGGATGTTATTTACAAACATCTGATTTTAAACCCAGCCAGTGTGTCCTAAATGTGTGTGTGTGCGTGTGCGTGTGTGTGTGTGTGTGTGTGTGTGTTATTAGCGAGGGCAATAGCTCAGATTATAATCCGTAAATCTGCATGGACTGCAATCCTCCTCATACGGCTAAACACCACTCACCTTCCCTGCTAATCCTCTGTGGAGGAGAGAGCCAGGTAACACACACCTGAGCCTGACCTCAAATCAATTCTACACAATTGTAGAATTCGGGGTCCGGGGGTCACCAGGGGTCACCGTTTGCGATCCGGCGGGACGGGGGGCCCCGGGGGCTCCGTGTTAAGGTCAGCGTTTGGAGCCGTGTGCGTCCCGGTGAGGGGCGTGAGTCACGGTTTAGCGCCCGTGCTTAGTCACCATGTGCCCTTTCAGAGGGACACTGGAAACAATAAGAGGGATACGATGAGATTATGGAGGCTGTCCTCACAGGCGTCCTCTTCCCGCCCCTGATCCCACACACACACAAGGACGCCCTGGGACCGTCCCCTGGAACCGCTTCCCCCTTGTCGTAAGCGAAGTGGCTCGAAGTTGCGCTAGACCTTACCCACGATCCCTTGCTCTGTCCTTGTGCAGGTACAGCATCGTGTCCCCGGATGAGGAGAGGCTGAAGATCTCGACGCTGGGGCTTCCCAACGGCCACAGCTCACCCGGGAGCGCCATCAGCGGCGCCACGAGCATGGACGCCGGCTACAACGGGAAGATCTCCACCAGGGGGCGCGGCCAACTCCGGAGCCGCTTCGTCAAGAAGAACGGCCAGTGCAACGTGGTCTTCTCCAACATGGAGGACAAGCCGCAGCGCTACCTGGCCGACATCTTCACCACCTGCGTGGACATCCGCTGGCGCTACCTCCTGCTCATCTTCTGCGCCACGTTCATGGTGTCGTGGCTGATCTTCGGGCTGATCTTCTACAGCGTCGCGCTCGCGCACGGAGACTTCGGGCCGGGCAGGGGCCGGGCGGGGGCGGGTCCGGGTCCGGGCCCGGGCTCGGGCGAGGAGGCGCAGGGGGGCGACGGGAAGCAGAAGGAGTGGAAGCCGTGCTTGCTGCACGTGGAAGGCTTCGTCGGGGCGTTCCTGTTCTCCATCGAGACCCAGACCACGATCGGGTACGGGTGGCGCTGCGTCACGGAGGAGTGCCCCGCCGCGGTGGCGACCGTCGTGGTCCAGTCCATCGTGGGCTGCATCATAGACTCTTTCATGATCGGGACCATCATGGCCAAGATGGCGCGGCCCAAGAAGCGGAACCAGACGCTGCTGTTTTCCCAGCACGCCGTGGTTGCCTTGCGGGACGGGAAGCTGTGCCTGATGTGGCGGGTCGGGAACCTGAGGAAGAGCCACATCGTCGAGGCCCACGTCCGGGCACAGCTCATCAAACCCAGAGTGACCGAGGAGGGCGAGTTCATCCCCCTGGAGCAGACCGACCTCAACGTGGGCTACGACGAAGGCACGGACCGCCTCTTCCTGGTCTCGCCCCTCGTCATTGTGCACGAAATCGACGAGGACTCGCCGCTCTGGGCCATGAGCCGGGCCGACATCGAGAACAGTGACTTTGAGATCGTGGTGATCCTGGAGGGGATGGTGGAAGCCACGGCCATGACCACCCAAGCGAGGAGCTCGTACCTTTCCCGCGAGATCCTCTGGGGCCACCGCTTCGAGCCCGTGGTGTTCGAGGACCGCGACCGCTACCAAGTGGACTACGCGCGCTTCCACAAGACCTACGAGGTCCCGTCGACGCCCGTCTGCAGCGCCAAGGAGCTGGGCGAGCTGACGAGCCACCGCTCGTCCAAAGCCTCGTCGCAGTCGGGGACGCCCGTGAGCCGCAGGATGAACTTCCTGATGCCGCCCCACTCGCCCAGCGCTTTCTGCTACGAAAACGAAGTGGCCCTCTACTCCGGAGAGGACGAGGACGACGAGAAGACGAGTAAGGGCCTGGACGAGAGCCTGACCACGCTGGAGACGGATCTGTCGACCTTAACCTCGACGGGAGTTCCGCCGGAGTTCCAGAAAATGTTCCAGGATCCGGCGCCGGTGCCCGCCGGGAACAACGTCCTGTGCGTCCTGGACATGGACAGCCAGCTGGAGTACGATATCCTCCAGCGTCCTGTTCCTCTCGATCCCCTGATGTTCAAGAGCGAATCGGAGATCTGACGGCGCCGAGGTCCGGTTAGCGCCGAGCCGTTTCACAGTCCCTCGATCCCGGCCCGTAGTCCCTCTTGTAAGCTAACGCAAACGAAGGCGACGGAACGTTCACAATCCAGAACCTTCAGACGTCAGATAGGAAACGTCAGAGCCATCCTGACGGTGACCTGATTATCTGCTCGCTTCAAAAAGATCACCAGGTATTCACGATCGGACAGGGCTTTCGTTTTTTTTTGGACGAGCGCGGATTAAACGAGCAAACAGAACAAACCTTTTCGTCGCCAAAGCGCTGACTTTTCGGAACTTGAAGCACGCGAGATTAAGGCTAAAGGACAGAACGTCGGTTCTACAGGAGCAGTACCGTATATCATAAACACACAAACTCTACCGAAACACCGCGCTAGCTTTGCTTTTACACAACTCTTCACCGTTTGTTTAAGGCTACAGCTTAAAGAGGGAAAAGCAGGCGAAGACGAAGGGACGAAAAAGGACACGGAGGTCAGCCGAGGGGTGGGGGGCGAGGGGGAGGGTCAGGTCCGTTCAGACTGAGGGGACACACACGTTAAAAAAACGATCGGTTTCCCCCAAAACGTTGACAAACGGCCGAAAATTCCGCATGCTGCCTTCAATCCGAAATTCCCAACGTAACGTAACGTAACGTAACGTAAACCCCGACCGGTCCCATTACAGGAGGGTCACAACGTCTTTTTAGGACCACCTACAGAGACACAGAATTAGTTTGATTTCATATCTATCACATCTCTTGCATCTTTTTTTTGGATCAGGATATTCCGAATATTCCGTATTTCCGGCGCGAATTCTTTGAAGGAAGCGTCTCAATCTATTATCTCCCCGAACGAGGAGGTCGCGGAGTACGATTATTCGGGTTCGGTACCGTTTATCGCTGTTACCGCCGTATTTCAAGCAACGAAATAAAATAAAAGGCGAATTCTAAATCTTAAGGCCAGACTTTTTAAATTGTTTTGTTCCTCGGATGTTCCTACTTAAGAATCTACTGAGGAGGGAGAAAAAAAATACAAATAAATCTTTATTTTAAAATACATTTTTATTTAAATATAAAATGTATTTAATCTACAATGAAATTAAAGGGAATCTGGAAAAAAATTGAATGTACAAAACAATACCGTTGGCTCTCCACCGGAGGGCGGAAAAAGCTAAAAAATAAATTCTTTTTTCGTTTTTTTAATTTTTTTAGTTCAACCATTAGTACGGCGGCGGATTCGAGAAATACATAAAAATTTTCATTTATTTATTTTTTTTGTATTCTTCAAATATGATCGTCGGCGGATCCGCGAAACAATAAAAAAAGTCTGGTCTTACTAAAAAAAACAGATTTTGTATTGAGAGGAATTTGGGCAGTCTGACTCAGAACACGTTTCTGCTGCTCCAGGGTCCGGTATCGTTGTGCTTTACACCATTCAGTCGTTCTTGGCGATCGGTTTTAGACGAGTCAGACTTCTTTTTTTTCAGATTTAAAAAGGGGAACTTGTTCAAACGGAACCACAAAACCGTTCCAAAACTGGACAGCACTAAAACTGGGGGGCACCGGGAGCTCCATGCTGCACGGGTTTAACCAATCGCCAAGAACGACTGACTGGTGTAAAGCACAACCACAACGATACCGGCCCCTGGAGCAGCAGAAACGTGTTCTGTTGGAGAGACGAGTCAGACTTCTGATGGAGTCGGGGTTTGGTGATGCCAGGAGAACGTTACCTGATGGATTTGGTGGGATATAAGGGGTAAGGGATGATGCTGTTGGACCGTTTTTGGGTCCTTTTGGGCCCGTGTTGGACCGTTTTTGGGCCCTTTTGGGCCCGTGTTGGACCGTTTTTGGTCCCTGTAAAGGGAAACCGAAATACTTCAGGATAACAAAGATGTTTTGGAACAACCGTACGCTTGTAACAGTTTGGTGAAGGCCTTCCCTGGGTGGATAAAGGCCTGGTTGGTAAGTTTGGTTTGGTTTGATGTTCTTCATTGGGCCACACAGAGCCCTGACCTTAACCCCAGCAAACCCCTTTGGGAAGAGACTGGGAGCCAGATGTTGCAGTCCTGTTGGAGTGACTGACCTCACAGCTGCTTTCCTGGCTGACAATCCCCACAGGCACAGTCCAAGCTTTTGTAGAAAGCCTCGGCAGAACACAGGAAGCTGTTGGAGCCGCACAGGGGGGGCCCCAAGTGGTGAACAGGTTCCTGTTAAACATCCTGACTATATTCTGTTACCCCGAACACATCTACAAACCAAGACTTTAATAAAGCTATCATAACGTAAAAGTGCGTTGTAACCACCAGGGGGCAGGACGTAACGCATAATGCTGGCCATATTATGGGATGTAGCTACGGAAACCCATTCGTGGGAAACCCATTTTTCCATTCAGGATTGTGATCTGTTTTTCTTCTTCCTTCGTTCCGCTGGAGCACTGTTGGGGTGTCCTGACCAGGCCGTTGGGGTAATCACGTGTACCCCGGTCCTGCTTTAACGTGAGATTTATCTCCATCCTGGGACACGCTGTCTCCCAAATAAAACTATTCCACTTTCTGGGATGTTTTGTCCTGGGATATGGAGCAAGGAGCACACTGTGAGGGAGATGGAGCTGTTTTGGGATGATGATCCCCGTCTGATCTCCCCTCCCTCAGATATGACCAGTTGTGTTGTTGGACTACACAAAGGTTTGGGCACCCTGGTCAAATACTCTCTGCTCACCAACCGATTCGATTCACGATACTCTAGATGGTTCACAATTCCATTTTCTCACTATAACACAGTGGTTCCCAAAACGGAGGGGCATTAATTTCTGTAGAGCTTTTTATAACGAAGCATTTTCTCAAAGCAGCTTTATAATCTTATAAGATCTAATCTATGAGCCTAGGCCGACAGTGGCAAGGAAAATCCCTGAAAGTAGAAGGAAGAAACCTTGGGAGGACTCAAAAAGGGACCCGACCTCCATGGGTGGCCTAGATGTTCACTGAATAATTACGTTGTGTTAATAGTAACATTGATAATAATTAATAATAACATTTAAATTAAATAAGTAAACAGATTAAAGATGATACGTGCTCAGTGGTAAGTTCTCCTAATAACTGAATGACGGAGGGAGTTCCTGCCTGAGTTTGGAAGACAAATCGTGTACGTGAATGTTAGAGGAAAGGGGGGAGGTTGAGGGGGCTTGGGAACAACCTAAAAAATCGAACGTTTGGGAATCACTGCTATAAAAAAATGCGATAAAAGGCGTCCGATGTTCATTTCTGAAGTGTAAACATTGCGAAACTCTCCACGTTTCCCTGTATACGCTTTTAAAACAACAACGTTTCAGTCCAATGCAGTTAAAAAACAAAGAAGGAAACGACTAAAAACAAGTTTCAGAATTGTAAACAATTTTAAATAACCCGAAATTCTTATTTCTGACCAAATAACAATTTCAAACAGCGTGAAATTTCCTTATTTAAACATAGTTACAAAATGTAAACAAAGTCCATCCATCCATCCATTATCCTCTGCTTAATCCACACGGGGTGGCGGGCCAGCCTGTGCCCACCCGCCAACTCTGGGGCACATGGGCAGGAACAACCCTAGAGGGTGCACCAATCCATCGTAGGGCACACAGTCACGCACTAAGGGCCACATTAGAGACACCAATTAACCTAACACGCACGTCTTTGGACTGTGGGAGGAAACCGGAGTACCCGGAGTAAACCCAGGCAGACACGGGGAGGACATGCAGAAAGGACACAGGCCGCCCCGCCCTGGAATCGAATCAATCAAAGTCATTTAAAATGAATTAGAATTGATTATTTATTTATTATTATTTAGAAATGATAACAGTGCTGTAACAAAAAAAGGTACCAAAAACAAAAAAAAGACTTTAGACGTCCTCGAGCTCACCTTTTCGCCGCCGCGTGTTCATTCTTTGTCTCGTTTTAAGTCGGGTAAGCGTGGATTGGGGGGGGGGGATGCAGGCCACTCCCTGTTCGGTTCAGCACGCGGCGTCAGAGCGGAAGAGGAATCAACGGTGCGCCAGTGCAGCCGCAGAGCCGTTCTTTCATTCGGTACGGTCGGCGCGCGCGCGCGGCCTTTTCTCGGGGTTTGAGCGGGTTTTTATGTTCGGCGGAGTGATCCGCGGCGTGTGTGAGACGGTTCAGCGGATTGCTCTCTTCTCCATGAAGCCGCAGGTTGTGTTCGTGCTGGGTGGACCCGGTGCCGGAAAAGGTACACAATGCGCCCAGATCGTCCAGGTAACACACACACACACACACACACACACGCTCAGTCGTTCAATCTCACGCTCGTCCTTCTAGCGCGGTGACATTACGGACGTGTCGCATCCCAAATCTATCCATCCTCCCTATATTAGAACACTACCTAAGACGATCTAAAATTCTCCCACACGCCCTATATAGTACCCTACACTATAAACAGCGAGCCGTTTGGGACGCGACCAGCCCACTTTCGTGTGTCCTCCGCTTTTTTTGTTAGGATTCTCGTCTTAAAAGGTTTCCGCGAAGCTTTTGTTTGGGTCTAACTCCTTCTCGGGACGTATTTACATCGAACCAAGCTCACCTCCTGCTCAATTACTGTTTGTATTGCCTCCAGAACTGGATTAACGTGCGGAAATAAAGTGCCGCCATTTGGGAGCCAGTCTTTCAAGTCATTCTGACGGGACCTTCTGAGGCTTGAGATATTCATAAACGACCTCTTTAGATCTTAATCCCGTTGTAGCTTTCTTTTGGGATTTCCTTGTACCTCCCATCTTGACAGGGTTCTCAGGGTGGTGGAGGGATGAGCAGGGAAGACCCAAAGCTGTCCAGGTACACCACTGGATTTAACTGTGAGGTTTGAAGAGCCAAACCTACCAGCTCGAATTTTGTGTCTGGATCTGATTTGGGGAGTTTTGGGGCGCACAGGTGGAGCACTCTGGCCCGGTCCTGGGAGGGGTGATTGGGAAACATCTTGGCCCCATCGGACTGAGGCAAGGGTAATGGGAAGGGGGGGCTGGCCCCACCCGACCCAAAACAAACTGTTTCTTTAGAGAACCGTGTACGTTTTCTCAGCAGGGTAGAGACCAAAAGCCGGGTTCTTCCTCTCCACCCGGAGTCCTTTGTCCACGCTGTGTGTGAGTCAGTTCTCCTCGGGGGATGTACGTGGTAAAGTACAGCTCAGGGCACTTTGGTTTACGTGGCAAAGTAAACACAGGGACGGTTATAAAGGCCTCTTTCATTCATCCACCAGGATCGGCCTTCACGTTGGAGGAACCGTGGTGTCACTCTTTCTTTATCTGACCCTTCATCACCATTAAGCAATCTCTGTGTGTGTGTGTGTGTGTGTGTGTGTGGATATCTGACGCTGGTCACATACTGCTGTTTTATTCTTATCGCTATTAAGTCAACAGTCGCTATTAATTCTTCTAACATGACTCCGGGGTGCCAAAACTTATTGTCAAAACTACTCGAATTTGCTAAAACGAATGAAAAAGGATCAGAAGTTTGATTTCTGTTTTTAATGTCAAGGCAAATTTTTAAGGGGCAACGTTCTGGCACCGCTTTCTACCGAGTAGCTCCGCCCCCTTCGTTTGATTGACGGCCGTGTAAAGCTGTCCTTTACGTCCAGGGGTCTCGTCCCATCCTCGTCCCCCTCGTAAAATAAAATGTAGAGTAAATTATGTAAAATAATTTGCGGGATGAAGTCAGAATATAAATTGACGTTAAAATAATTTTTTTTTAACTTAAATAAAGGAGGCAAAAAAAAAAAAAAACGGTGGGGAAAACAAAAAGCTATGATTGAATTTTTGGCTATAAAGATTTGCAGTGAATGAGTCCATTTTTTGGGGGCCTGGAAGGGGCGTGGCTTTTCTTAGCTACTCGTAGGGTGGGGCTACAAGGACGTATGGTCGTGAATTAGTGGTTTACAGCACCATCTAGTGGTCAGTACCCGTAAACGTTGTCTGTCGCCGCTCTTGCTCTGCCCACCCCCCAGCACTACAGCTACACCCACCTGTCGGCCGGCGACCTGCTGAGGGAGGAACGCAGCCGGAAAGAGTCGGAGTACGGCCAGCTCATCGACAGCTACATCAAAGAGGGCAAGATCGTCCCTGTGGAGATCACCATCAACCTGCTGAGGAAGGTCTGTGCCGTCTTTTCTCGCGGTGGACGAGCCGAAGCCACGCCCTCCCCGGCTTCGTTAGCGATGTCGCGTTCTAACTGCGCCTTCACGCTAAACGTTTCTGTCCGTAGGCGATGGAGGAGACCATGAAGGTGGATGATAGCAAATACCGTTTCCTTATCGACGGCTTCCCCCGGAACGAAGACAACCTGCAAGGCTGGACCAGGGTCATGGACGGCAAAGCCGACGTCAAGTTCGTCCTTTTCTTCGACTGCAGTAACGAGGTGAGGTTTTGTTTGTTTTTTGTTTTTTGTTGGATCATTTTGCCGTTCCTGCTGAGCTGAGGTTTGCCCTTTTCAGGTTTGCATCGACAGGTGTCTGGAGAGGGGCAAGAGCAGCGGCCGGACCGACGACAACAAGGAGAGCCTGGAGAAAAGGTCATAAATCGTCTTTCCGTTTCGAATAATTGTTATGAATGAGAAAAACAAAAGGTGGGGGGGACCAGTGGGTGATCCTTATGGAACTCCTAAAGCTGTATCAGCAGAAGATCAGACCAGCTGCTTCTCATCCACAGGATCCAGACGTACCTGCAGTCCACCCGGCCCATCATAGAGCAGTACGAGAAGCAGGGCAAGGTTCATACCATCGACGCCTCGCGCTCCGTCGACCAGGTGAGGCTCCGAAACTGGAATGGTTACTTCTGAAAGCGGTACTTTTGGTACCAGAACTGGTATGGTCTGTAGCTGAAGTAAACCAGTTCCTAAAAAGGTGGAAATGGTGCAACCAGAACATTGGGAACCTCAATAACACTAATTGGTACTGGATCTGGAATAATTAGTTCTGGAACCTTTGGAACTGGGACCTGGTACATGAAGAGCAGTCGTTTGTACCGGAACTGGAAAACTGAATCTTTTGGTACCCAAACAGTACTGGTGCATCAGCCATTTTGTACCTGAACAATCATTGGTACTGGAACCAGAACCTGTGAGACCTGAGCAGCAATCATTGGTACTGGAAATGGATTGTTTGCTTAATAGAGGTTTGGTACTGGAACAGGAACATCTGGTCCACGTTTTGGTATCTGAGGAGCATCCGTTCCTACTGGAACCAGAACATAAGTACCAGAACATGAACAGGATACTGGAACTAAACTATTTGATATTGGGACCAGAGCATGTTATTCTAAGAGCATTAACTTGTAGTGGACCTGGACCCTTTGGTCCTGGAACTGGAACTTTAGTATTTTTGGATCTGCTGAACAGAAATAATTGGCTGTGCCACTGGAACATCAGGGGCTGGCGCAGGAACCGTCGGTACTGCATGTGAAAGGACAGGTACTGGAACTATATTTTGTGCCTGAAGAGTAATTGGTAGCTGAACAGAAAAAAATGGTACTGGAAGTGGAACCTTTGGAACTGGGACCAGAATATTTGGTACATGAAGAGCAGTCGTTTGTACCGGAACTGGAAAACTGGATCATTTGGTACCTAAACAGCACTGGAACCAGAACATAAGCTCCAGAACATGAACAGGACACTGGAACCAAACTATTTGATATTGGGACCTGAAAATGTTATTCTAACATCAGTAACTTGTAGTGGACCTGGAACCTTTGGTGCTGGAACGGGAACCACTGCTACTGGAACGTTTGGTATCTAAAGAGCATCAGTTGGTCCTGGAACTGGAACTTTAGTATATTTGGATCTGCAGTTATTGGTAGCTGGGCGGTTGGGCGGTTTTTTCTTGAGGGCTCGTGCGTTTATATTATTTTGGGATTTGAACTCATAACCTTTTGCTCTCTCTCTCTCTCTCTCTCTCTCTCTCTCAGGTGTTTGCTGACGTGAAGCAGATTTTCGACACACAGGGCTGAGGCTCGGGGATGGAATTTTGAAATCCAGCGACACTAAAGCTTCATTTATCCATGTCTATCTTTTTACTCATTTAAATGTGTTTGTTCCATTTAATTAGGGGTGTGTGTGTGTGTGTGTGTGTGTGTGTGTGTGTGCGTGTGCGCGCCTGTCTGTCTTCATTCAGGAACTATATTCCAGTAGAAGTGGTACTGAAGGACCTTTTGTATGCGAATAGAACTCTTAATGGGAATAAATGTTTTAAACACCATGTCGGGATGAATCTGATTTTATTTATTTATTTTTGCTCTTTGGTCGGTAGCGCTCTCTAGTGGTTACTTTGATACAGCACTCTGGTGGTTTGGTTTTATTTTCTTCTCTAGCTGATCTCCAGGGATGCTGTAGCCGTATCGAGAGGCTATGGGATGGTTCCCAGTCCACAGCTCCAAACCACAGCTTTTTATCCCTATTAGTACCAGTGACTGTAAGCAGAGAATCAAATCGCTTTCACGCTGTCGAATCGACTCCCGAATCTTTGCTCACAAATTGTAGTAGTTCTTCTGTTTCTATATTACAAATCGAGATATGTAATGTTTTTACATTACAAAAGTAATGGCTTTTATTGGCTATAGTTAATCATAAATGTATATAAAACTAATCAGATTTACTCTGGGGAAACTTTCAGTCTGTAGGAATCTTTGACATTGATTATCAGAACTAAAAAACTGAATTTAATTTAATTTAATTCAGTCTGTAATCGTGATTTATCGCCTGGAGTCGATTCTGAAAAAGAGTCCTTTCTATTGTTTCGAATAGATCGACTCTTAGAATTAATTTAAGACGGAATACTTTGAGCCACGTGGTACGTTTTTCTATATTTTCTCTGTTATATTCGATACAACATTAATTTCCTCATAACTTATGGTTTGGAGACGATTCTTTTTCGTTTATTGTCCATAGAGTATTTAGGCCAGACTTTTTAAATTGTTTGTTCCTCGGATGTTTCTAATTAAGAATCTATTGAGGAGGAAGGAAAAAAAAATATGAATAAATCTTTATTTTTCAGCACTTTTCAATTTCTCGAGGACTATGTGGAATCAATACAAGGAAGGAGGAAGAAA
>JAVSBV010182648.1:0-13139 GCA_033117975.1 Parotocinclus spilosoma | reverse complement strand
GCAGAATTAAATGTGCACCTCAACTCTCCTGTTTCCACCAGAACTGTCCGTCAGGATCCACAGGGTCAATATACACAGCCGGGCTGCTATATCCAAACCTTTGTCTAAAACCAGGTGTTTCAGTTTCATTATCTAACCCGTGTAAGTGGGGAATAACACAGACCTCTGGCCAGAGAGTTTATCCCTAAAAGCTGTTTTTCGGCCAAAATAAAATATAATTACACAAATATATACACTATATAGTCCCCAAAAAAGTGGTCATTACTTAGTTTGGGCTTTCTTTAAATATTTTTAAGAAAAAGGCTGTTGTGGGTTGGATGTAGGCCCGTGCCCAACGAGTTCTCTTGGTCAGCTCAATTCTGAGCTTAAAGGGAATCTCGGTTTTGGGGAATTAATTCCTTCTAACCTAACCCCTGTCTAACATTATTAATAGACAAAAAATATTTTATACAACCTGCTACCGTTCAGAAGTTATTGGGTTTTGAGTTAACTCCCATTATATTAACCATGAGGCATTGCGTTCATTTCTTTCCAAAAATAGCCCTAATCAGCTTTCAATCCATATTGTTTTAGTATTATTTGAACTCAAATAATTATAGTGGGAGCCATATTTGAGGTAATTGTCAAGAGTGAAGTCAAATAAATTGATATATCCGTTTGAATAGGGTTTCCCGTTGAATCTATAATCCCGTTTTTGATAGTATGTCCCTCTTGTGGACGTTTAGGGTTAAATACGCTAATTTCGAACTAGTTTTGATTAAGAAGGCAGGGTTTATCTAGCTGTTATTTCTTTGTTGTTTTTTCTTTACCATTTCACCATTATTCAATTTATATTTCTGCCTGGATTTTTTAGTTCTTGCCAAAAAGTTTAGGTTTGTGCTCGTGTTTGTTGAGTTGAGGGCTTCTTTAATAGTTCCAGGATTTTTTATTTTCTTCTATTTTGTGCACTTAACCTCAATAAACTATTTTAAAAAACCACTGTTTGGGTTATAGATAGCATTAGGGTTTTCCCTATTATTATTATTGTTATGTTTATTTCATTTTTTCATATTTTTCACATTTTCATATTCATATTTCATATTCAGATTTTTCATATTTCAAGAGCACTCATAAAACACACTGCTTAAAGAGTAATCATAACACACACTGCAAAAGAGCACTCATAAAACACACTGCAAAAGAGTAATCATAACACACACTGCAAAAGAGCACTCATAAAACACACTGCAAAAGAGCAATCATAACACACACTGCAAAAGAGCACTCATAAAACACACTGCAAAAGAGCACTCATAAAACACACTGCAAAAGAGCAATCATAACACACAATGCTAAAGAGCAATCATAACAAAAAACTGCTAAAGAGCAATCATAACAAGGTACTGAAGTCCTCGGCCGCAGTGCCGGACGCCCAGCAGTCGGTCAACCATGAACGCCAGTTGTCCGTCCACCAGCCAGGGGTTCTTGGCAGGGGGGGCTGAGCTTGGAGGAGCTTGACGGGTTTGAGCTGAGAAATGTGGAAAGTGGGGTGAAGACCAAGGAGGTGTTGATGATTTTCTCGATTGGAAAAGGGCTGATAAAGCAGGGTGCCAGTTTCCTGGATTCCATCTTGAGAGGGATGTTCTACGTTGCAAGCCAGACCAGTTGCCCCGGCTTGAACGTGCTTCCCGCTCTCCGGCGGCAGTTGACTGAGCGTTGGACGGGATCACGGGCCTTGAGGAGCGCAGCTCTAGTGTTCCTCCAGGTCCTCCAACAACGGCGCATGTGGTGCACAGCGGACGGGACTTCTCGATCTCCTGGTCTGGAAATAACGGGGGAAGGTACCCCAAGGAGGCCTCGAAGGGCGACCGGCCCGTGGCAGTGTTCTTAAGGGTGTTGTGGACGTATTCGACCCATGACAACTTGGATCTCCATAGGGTGGCCGCCTTGGACGTCAGACAGCGCAGAGTGGCTTCAATCTCCTGGTTGGCCCGCTCAGCCTGCCCGTTGTATTGTGGGTAGAAACCCGAAGTGAGGATTACTGTGGCTCCCATGTGAGTGCAGAATGCCTTCCAGACTTGGGATATGAACTACGGACCCCGGTCCGAGACGATGTCAGACGGTATGTCGTGAATCTTGAATACGTGATCAAAAAGTGTTTCGGCTGTTTCCATGGCCATGGGGAGCTTAGGCAGGGCCACCAGGCGAACGGCTTTTGAGAACCCGTCAATAACTGTGAGGATGACTGTCATACCATCGGAGGGAGAAAGTCCAATGATGAAATCCACGGCTATGTGGGACATCCGCTATCTCCCCTTGTCCGCGCTGGTGTAATATAGAGGCTGCAATCAGAGAGACAAGCCGCTGCAGCTGCATAGGGGCGTGACGGTAATAATAGAGCCAATAGATCTGCAAAGCAAGCACAACACAGCAAGCGCTGCCGAGAAAGAAACAAAGACACGACAGTGGATAGGATGAAAGGAAAAAGGAATGGGGATGGGGAGGGGCTGTAGCAGTCCCACGGGGGGCTGGTGAGAGGCCTTGCTACGGGCGCATGTGGGGCACGTGGCCACGAACTCCTTCACATTAGCCTCCATCGATGACCACCAGAAAAACCTCCACATGAGAGCCAGAGTTTCCCTGGGTGGCAGGTGAACTTGGGGGAATGGGCCCATAGGAGTGTGGCAGGTCTGGCTGAGCGGAGAACGTAGAGGAGGCCTTCCAGGCCCCCCCCCCAGGGTCGGGTTCTGACCTCTGTGCCTTTTTGATCACCTGTTGGATCTCCCAGGTGAGGTGGGCCACCAAGCAGTTGACGGGTAGTATGGTCTCTTTGTGGAGTGTCGGTTGGGGAGAACTGGTGTGAAAGGGCATCCGGTTTGGTGGTTCTAGAACCTGGGCAGTAGGTTAGGGAGAAATTGAACCTTGCGAAGAATAGTGCCCACCTGGCTTGACGGAAGTTCGGTCGCTTGGCTGTCTTGGCCTCGGTATGCGAGACCACAGTCCAGACCACAAATGGTCACGCTGACCTCTCCAGCCAGTGTCTACATTCCTCCAGGGCGAGTTTGACCGCCAGTCTGTTGCCCACATCGTAGTTGTGCTCAGGGGTGAAGAGGTGGCGGGAAAAAAAGGAGCAGGGTTTGTTGTCCTCTTCTGCTCGCTGTGAGAGGATAGCCCCCACTCTGGAGTCGGAGGCATCCACCTCCACAATGAATTGCCGGCTCGGATCCGGCTGGGTCAGGACCGGGGCAGAGGTAAACAGTACCTTGAGTACCTTTGATGCTCCCTCTCTGAATGATGAACCCCCAGGAAGGCGACTGTGTGGACATGGAACTCACACTTCTCAGCCTTGACGAAGAGGCTATTCTCCAAGAGGCGGGTGAGGACCTGGCAGACGTGGGTGGCATGTTCCTCCTCGTTCTTGGAGAAGATCAGGATGTCGTCCACGTAGACAAACGCACACCGGTTGAGGTAGTTCCAGCAGCACGTCATTGACGAGAGCCTGGAACACAGCGGGGGCGCTAGTCAGGCCGAAAGGCATCACCCGGTACTCGAAGTGGCCTAGGGGTGTATTGAAAGCGGTCTTCCACTCATCTCCCTCCTTGATTTGCACGAGATGGTATGCGTTGCACAGGTCGAGCTTGGTGAAAATGGTGGCTCCCTGCAACAGATTAAAGGCTGAAGAGATGAGTTGAAGCGGGTACCTGTTCCTCTTGGAGATGGAGCACATCTCCAAGGTAAGCTATGCCTATGGCTTCCATGGGGGTACCTACAAGGTGGATGGTCTCAGGGAGCGTGAGGCATGGTGGTGGGGCTTTGTGTGTGGAGCTCACCAGGACCCCAGCGTTTACTGATGAGGGGGTCTTTTGGGTGTATTGGGCAGGAAGGGACGGAGTGGCCCCGTTCTCCACAGTACGTGCAGAGCCCCTGCCCCTGCCTGATCTGGCAATCTCCCCTTGTCCGCGCCGGCGTAAAATAGAGGCTGCAATCAGGGAGACAAGCCGCTGCAGCTGCATATGGGTGTGACGATTAGGGAGCCAATAGATTTGCAAAGCAAGCACAACACAGCAAGCGCCGCCGAGGAAGAAACAAAAACACGGCAGTGGATAGGATGAGGGAGAAGAACAGTTCAGAGAAGAACAGGCGTGAAGGAAGCATAACACTTTGTGAGCGCCAGGCTGCTGATGAATTCTCTAGGCTTTACAAGGGTTGCTCATTTGCACTGAAGTGGTACTGCTAAGATGCTGCACAGTAAGAAGAATGTTTAGAGGGAAATGGGTGAGATCTGGGCTAAAATTCTGTAATCAGGAATTTAGGGGAAAAAAACATGGACAGCTTCATGAGTTCTTCATGTCTTGAGTTCCTGAGGTTCATGGAAGAAAAATGTCATTACCCTTTCAAAATACACCTATCGAGATGCCACAATATTTACATTTACGGCATTTAGCAGACGCCCTTATCCAGTGCAACTTACAACTCATACAGTTTTACAATCCAAGCAATGGTGGATTAAGGGCCTTGCTTAAGAACCCAACTGTGGCAGCTTGACAGAGGTGGGATTTTAACCCTTGACCTTCATTTCCAGCACCTTACCTGCTGGGCAGCATGGTGGCTCGGTGAGAAGCACCGCTTGCCTCGCAACAAGAAGGTTCAATCCCAGGGGGAGGCGGCTTGGGTCCTTTCTGTGTGGAGTCTGCAAGTCCTCCCCGTGTCTGCGTGCGTTTACTCCGGTTTCCTCCCACAGTCCAAAGACCAAAGACTGCGTGTTAGGTTAATCGACTAAATACTCCAAATTGGCATTGTATATATATGTGACTGGTGTTGAGATGAACTTGTGTATGGATATAACCTTGTGTGTGTCGCTTACATGGCCATTGATGCCGATAGCGACGTTAAAAAAGAAGCCAAATAAATACTGTGTTAATACTACAGGCTACTAATACTACTACGAATAACAATAATAGAATACATATACTAATTATTTTTGCCTTTCGGATGTAATCAATTATTTTCAATTCTAATACAAGCAAAAATTTTGATTGATTTTATTTCAACATTGAATTCCAAAATATATACTCTGTTCACAAAATGAGTGGATATTTCATTATGGGATATTTCATTTTGTGATTGTCAGCAGGATATTTCATATGACATAGATTTCCACAAAAGAAAACCCCCAAACTAAACTAACCAACCCACTAAAAGGGCTAAAAGAAACTTTGCAAATTCATCGTTTAAACGTACAGTCATCGTTTTCTATAATGAGTGATGATTTACAACTGTTTAAAGGTTAATTTGCTCTAAATCTGAAATCAACTGAAATAAATCACTACTCCATTTGTAAACAGCCATTTTCTAAGTCTGCGCACAGACGGTGAGTCACTAAACCGCAATATGTTTTATTTAATCACAGTATTACTGGGGCAAGACGAGCGAATTAAACTGTAACAATTCGATGTTTGTACAATTCCTAATTGTATTATTAGACCGTTTTGTACTTGGAAAATAAACCAGTGTCTTCTGTTTACTACTCGGTAGGTTTGTGTTTGTGTTGTCCCATTGCGTTTTTAGATTGATAGCAACAAAGCAGTCGGCTCAGAATTTAATTAGCGTAGTTCTCCACTCAATGTCTATCCCAAACATCGAGGATAATAAACACTGGCACGGAAACTTCCATGCGGTCCGAGTTCGTTTAAAATAAAAATGAAAATAAAAATGGACTAAACAATCACCCTTCTGGTTTAAGCTTCAATTAGGGTTTTAATACTTAAGCACTTTGTTCCTCTAAACATCACCCTGAACACCACGTGCTTGAAACCCATGAATCTGAAAATGATTGTTCGTGATGTTCAGTGGAGAAACAGTCAAGACTTTGTTCCCACTTTTAGCAAACATTTACATTGACTGTTTTGATTACGGTTTGCTTGCATTTTGTTCCATTAAAGAAAATCATCTGTTGATTTTACCCCGATGTTAAGACTTATAACGAAAAAAAAGCTATGGTTCCTCATCATGCTTTCGCACTTTTTGGGTGAGGGTGTCATCATGGTCGAAAGAGGAGGGGCTTTGTGTGACAAGACCTCCTTAAGCGCATGGGTTCTGGACTCAAAAGTTCATGTGCTTTAACGTGGCTGCAGTAGCGCGCTGCTCTTATTTCTTGTTTTTTTAAAGGATCAAGTCTTAATGCTTGAGTTGAGCTACAAGGACGTCTTTTAAAAGGGGGAAAGCAAGGCAAATCGTTAAAGTTGATTAAATCGATCGGATATACATTCGGTGCGTGTTGCCCTTCAAGGATGGTTCCAGTAAAGCGGAAAAACAGGATGGAGGTTTCTCCGTTGGCCGTGTGAATTTCTACGCAGGACCTCGATGCGATTTTTTACGCACCATCGCGAACCAGGGACAGGGAGCTCGGAAGAAGTCTATCGCGTCCAGAAAGACGCAATAATGATGCAACGTCCTATGGAGATTGGCGCACACTATTACCCTGCCGAGGCGCAGCAGGACCACAGGTCCCACCGGTACAGGAGCTTCATGATCGAGGAGATCCTCACCGAGCATCCGGACCACAAAGCTTCGCCCCCAGCTGGAGATTTCCTCAAATTCGGAGTACACGCTCTTTTATCGGCGCGGCCCTATCCCAATCACTTAGGTAAGTGGAGCAGGACACGAATGGGATCCGGGTTAGAGAACCGACGGATTAAAACGTAACATAAAAGTGCAAGGGCACCTGCTAGGCGACTAGAGATGATAGAAAGTTTGAACCTTATCTTCTAAACTTTAGAAATGGCCACTGCGTAAAGCGGGAGACAAGGAAACGGGCAAGGAATGCGTAATTCTGGGGGGATTACTCGCTTTAATATGTGAAGCGGTTATAGTTTAAATTCGATGTTAACATCAAACATCAACAGCAAGTACAATATTAATATAAAACCTTTCACAGGACTGTATGTAAAATAATTTTATGGGTGCCCATAAAACGAGAGCTCACAGCGCAACGATTTATTTGCCATCATAATTTTAAGCTTGATCATATTTTCATTTCGAGTAGCCAATTCAGAACCCAGGAACGTCTGCTGGTTAAAATCGGTTAAGGCTGGGTATTTACTCAAGACAAAAAACAACAACCTGACACTGCTCCGTGTGTTTGTTTTACCATATTTACCCAGCACATGCCTTAGATGTAGTTAGAAATAATCCCCGTTTTTACTGTGGTTAATGCGTATCCCAATGTTCAAAACGGAAGAACGACCTTTTGAAGTTTACAAACTGTAATAACTTGAATGCTGTTTTTAAGAACGATTTGAAAACGGAAGATTTTTTCCTAAAACTTAAAACTGACTAGGTAGGGCTTGGAGGTAGAACAAGTCGGGTAATAGGAGTGTGGATCCATTATAAGGACATTAATAATTCCTTTCAATAATAATTTAATTCCTTTCAGTCCAGACATGTAAAACTCTTTACGCCAGTTTGGTGCCTGTACCAAAACGATGGTCGCCATTGCCTCGTACTCACACCCCCGTGTTGCTTTGCCCTCCCTCAGTGCTGAAAGCAGAGCAAAGCGGCCTGCTCAAGTTCCCCGTGTCCCCGCTATCCTGCTCGCTCGGTCCGCCGCTAGGTTCCGCGCTTCTCAGCGGAGCTCCGACGCTCGGCCTGGGCTCAGCCTCTCACCATCTCCCGCTGGACTTGCACCTGCGCGGCAAACTCGAACCCGGAGCCGAGGCGCTCAACAAGACCAAGAAGGGCCGGCGGAGCAGGACCGTGTTCACCGAGCTGCAGCTCATGGGGCTCGAAAAGAGATTCGAGAAACAGAAATACCTCTCCACGCCAGACAGGTGAAGCTCGAGTGACGTCTGTAAAAGTTGAAATGGTTTTTGGGTCGTGCTTGCGGCGCGTTATGGTCCGAGCAAAGTCTTAAATCAATCGCCAACCAAACGCCGTGTTTTCTCTCTTACAGAATAGACTTGGCCGAGTCTTTAGGCCTCAGTCAGCTCCAAGTCAAAACGTGGTACCAGAACCGAAGGATGAAATGGAAGAAAATCGTACGTTGATTTCTTCAGATGGTTTGATGTTAATTTACATCTAAACAGCACACGAATATTAATGGGTGTTTTTTTTTTTTTACTTATTATAAAGGTGTTACAAGGAGGAGGACTGGAGTCTCCGACCAAACCGAAAGGGCGCCCGAAAAAGAACTCCATCCCGTCTGGGGAGCAGCTTTCAGAGCAGGAACGAGAGAGGACGCGGGAAGCTGAAAGTGCATCTTTATCACCCCCGGCTTCTTCACCTCCTTCATCATCTTCCTCTGCTTCCTCGGGCCAATCTTCTGAGTCGAACCAAGAGGAATAGCGAATATCGTGCCACTACTCGGTCGCGTGAATTCAACTGGCTGACTGTCTTCCTTTCCTGGATTGTTCCTGGTCGAAGTCGACTGTTTTGGCACTTAAATACAGACAAGAAGAGAAGATCGAGCTCATGTGCTGTTTCTGTTTTTTTGGTCTGAAACAAACACGGACTGCTTTGCCGCTAAAGCTTTAGTGTCTTGGGACAGATTCAGAGCTGCTCACAGCAGACTTTATTATTTTTTTTTTTTTACGCTTAGCTCTGACAAAGGCACTTACCGGGACATTCGGTTCTGCAGTTCTTGGTTGGTGTTTTAACAATGTATGAATAATATGATAACATTAAATGCTCCTTTTACAGAAAGGGTGGCTTGTTGTTCGTTCGACCAACGTATAACTGAAGCTGTTCAAAGTCTAGCGGACGCAAAACGCCCTAAAACAGCACGTGTAGAAGGAAATGGCACCATTTATACCTAGACTATAATTTCGCCCCTGTTCGTTGTAACTGCAAGTGCCTAACTATATTTATTTTTGTGTCCTCCCAAAAACATTACAGGCAAAAAAAATTCAAACACATTTTACAACCAGCTGCTTTAAAAAAAAAAAAGCGCACCGAGGATTGGACCCTCGGTTGTTCCACTAATTCTATTGTAAGATGTTTAGGAGCGCATGAAAGTAGGGCATGTTTTTTTTTTTTTTTGTCAAATCACGCATAATGCCCAAAAAAGAAAACAAAATACACAAGCTCTATAATTTACTACAGCACTGTTTATCGCGATGGTTTAAAAGCTGCCTCTGGCCTTGAAATGTTTATGCACAGCGATTGTATTTAGGCTGCGTTATTTCCTTTTTAAAGAAATTGGCTGCATGTGGAAATTATTTGCTTCACTGTCTGTGACCACTGCGACCAAGCCTTTCTAAACACCGAGCCGTCGTTAATGTTCAGGTTACACTCTCCTGTCCGGCGGAATGGATTGGCGACGAGTTGCAGTCAAGACGGGGCTTTTATTGTCGTCGCACACGCAAGACGCGCCGGGGAAAATACCGAGCCACAGATGCTGATGATGCAACACAAGTCCTGTGTACACAGGGCTCAAGAGCAAATAGTGGTTTGCATGGTAATCTCGCATTAGTCTGGGTTTACAAAGAGTTGCTCGCAAAAAAAAAAAAAAAAAAAAAAATCAATGGCGCATTTATAGGCGCTGGTTACGTCTTGAAAATGTTACACAATTTTCTAAATTAACGCAACGCCTGCGGCAAAACGGCCACAGAGGGATTCCTTAAAAAGAGCGCAGATACGACTCGTTTCTAGGTCGGTTTTAAATGTTTTCATACAGCGGATCAAGACGTGAAGTGGGAATGGGGATCTCACTGAATAGTCTCACGAGTTCAAAACCAAAAGAAGCAAAAAAAAAAAAAAAAAAAAGAAGAAGTAAATCCTTAATAGTGGTACAAAATATTACTATGACCTAATTAAACTATCCAATGCTGCGCGCATAATATCGTGTAAAATAAGATACATTCAGCTACGCAACATATTTGTAGTCATTTTTAATCGATTGGCAATTGATCTGACAATCGAATCAATTGTGGACTTTACCAATATGGGCCTTGATCAAAACCCAACTGCAAATTGGCGAAGGTTGGATTTCGAAAATCGTCTGCCCATACTATGTAGCGGTGTACCTGAATGATTTGGTGTTTAACAGCAGTTCTTAAAACCAAATAGTTTCATTAAAACAAAAATCAAATAACCAGGCATGAAGCAGGTCTACTGTTTGCTAAATATTTACTGGATTGAACATTATACAATGTTCACAAAAATGAAGGGATTTTGAACGATTTGAACGATGAACGAATTATTTACAAATGATTCAGGACCACCAAAGCACAGAAAGGCAACAGGAGAGATGTCCATACACTTCGGTTACACAACAAACTAGAAAATAATTTAATAGAATAAGGAAGGCAAACCGCTGGTGGACAAATACTAAAAATTCTGACTGTAAAGTGCGGCACCTGCACGAAAAGTGGGGGAAAAGATTGCATTAGAGTGGACTGAAATAAACATGGTGTAAAAGAAAGGCAGATTAGAGTTGCCAGAGTTGCAAAATATTAATGATATGTTTGCTTTTATATATCGAGATATTTGGAGTGTTTTTTATCTTCCTAATTAAAGCAACTTGGATTTTGCGTTACTTAACGAATACGACAAATACGACGCATTATAAAAGACAAAAATCTTTCCCGAGGATCAGCAACAATCGGTTCAGCATTAAAACCAGATTAGGGTTCTGACATCTTGAAGACGTTTGTTTACTATAATACTGAATTAAACTCTCGCACTACTGTAGTGAGTAACCACAGCTAAACACGAAATAATGCATAATCATTTCATTATTTTTCTGACGAAGAAACCCACAAATTTAAACAGGTAATTTATAGAAATTAAAATCAAATTTATAACCGAACCTATACGGTTGTTCCATTTTTACTTTATTTACTACATTATCTTTCATTCATTCATTCAAACAGCCAGTATAATGAAATATATATATAAAAAAAAAGCTATAATTTTTAACCACCATAGCCAACACGTGTGATTAAAACGTGGAAACGATTAGCGTATTTTAATTCTCAGATTGTTATTGGTCAGTAATTATACGGACATGTAACATTGTTAGATTTTTTGAATTCTATTTCCATTTTTTGTGACATAACACAATCGTTATAATCACCATTTCATAATATCAATCAAATCAAAACTATATATGTCATATACATAAAAAATATCGTTTTACATGCATATTTCATTATAGTGTACATTCTCGTTATATTATGGTCTATATATATATATATATATATACACACACACACACATACATACACATATACGTATATACACACACACACACACATATATACGTATATAATATATATATATATATATATAATGATTCTTTTTGATTCTTGGTCCTCCCTTATAACAATTTAAGAAGTTTTTCTTTGCCACTGTCACCCTAGGCTTTTTTAGTTAGGGTTGTGTGATTGTATAGTTAGTGCACAAACAGAAATACACTTGACATGACAATAAAATCAAATAGCTAAGCATTTTTTATAAAAGTCCAGCATGTTAAGAATTTATTAAATAAGACGTTGCATTTATGTCTTAACTCAAATCCAATATGTATTCGAATAATCACAATCACAATAACTACTAATTATTATTATTATTATAAGTGTACAATTCTGCACAGTAATAAATAAGTTTGTCTGGTCTTTTTGTATTATAAAGTACATATAAATACTTACAAAAATAAGCATATTTCCTAACACGTTCACATAAATGACTGTTGTTACTGTTGACCAACTATAGACTCTCTTAAGTATTATATATATATTTTAGCCAACAGAAGACTAAAAAGAAACAGAGAAAGAGACTTGGCATGCATGGCGTTTGTAGCCTAGATCTATTTTAAAAGCACAAAATACTAATTAGGAAAGAATCATAATGCACCTTGGCCATGTACCAATGTTTTCATGCACAACTAGCTTTTTAAATGTGTATAATTCCCCAAATCCTCCTTTTCCTCTCCACCTAGATGCAGTGAAGTAATCTGGTCGCTCGCGATATTAGTCCATAATAACTTCCTTGTGGTATTTATGAGGGCAGTTTAATGCAGTGCAGAAAGAAGGGAGCAACGAGAACTCTGCAATATTAATTTAGACTGGAATCCGTATATCCTACATAAACATTTAAGAGACGCGCTTACTCGGGTCTGATTCACTCCCACAGTTTAACCATTCCTCTGTGTGTGTGTGTGTGTGTCTGTGTGCGTGTGTGTGTGTGTGTGTGTGTAAGTAATAGGCGGAGACAAGCAATCGCAGGTGAACAAATTGGTTGCAATGTTTGTTCAGGGATATTAGTATCTTTTACTAGATTGACTATGAAAGGTCTCAATCCAAGTGCAATGAGCTCGTGCTGATAGCTGTGCTAAAGAGCAGACGGGGAGCTTTAAGAGCTCGGAGGGCACGACGCGCTCCTTTCAGCTAAAGTGTTTGTTCTTCGAGACACTTAATACCCTGAGTGCACAAAAAAACAGCGGACTAGGATCTCCGAAATACCGCCAGCTCGTTTGCTTTTTATCTGAACGTATTAGTGCGTTTTACTAATGGCACATTACATTTTTTTTTGTAGTGCTTCCAGCGTCAATAACGCAGATCCCACTGGTACAAAAGTCAGGCTTACAACGCCGGGTTTACTCATTACCTTTGCTTTTTTTTTTTTTTTTTTTTTGTTGCTCTGAATCATTTTTGTTCGACGGTCGAAATCAACGAAGGTATTGTCTGTCTTCTGCACTGATTGAGATCCATCAGGGATGTAGTAGCCTAACGAACGGGAACGCTTTAATACACACGAGCCTCGCATCGACTTGAGACCGGCGTAAACAGTCACAGCCAGAAATTAAACAACCAGCGAAATAAATCAAACAAACACGCATTTGCCTGGGGATCAAATAAATCTCCATTCAACGTCCAATTCCTTCAACATCATACAAGTGCAGCTTTATAGACAACCAGACAACGGATTCTCTTCTTTCCTGGTAACTGCAACATTTTCCAAATAAAAGCAGCAGGTTTAAAAGGAAACGTAACAAATAACAGAAAATAAACCAAACCTTATAATTATAATTATAATCATTCATTAAAAACACCATAATCCATAATCCATGCTCAACACTGCAAGAATCTTTAATAAGGCCCAATGTAGTTTAGTCAACACGGGAATATAAAAAATGAAAAAAAAAAAAAAAAAAAAAAAAA
>JAVSBV010182616.1:0-13139 GCA_033117975.1 Parotocinclus spilosoma | reverse complement strand
CTTTCTCCACCCCTCCCCATTTATCCGGGCTTGGGACCGGCGTGCAGCTGTTTCCAGTTACACGGCTGGGGTGTTTTCGCATACGCAAGTCAATGGCAATTTGGAGATGCCAATTAACCTAACACGCATGTCTTTGTAATGTGGGAGGAAACCGGAGTACCCAGGGTAAACTCACGCAGACACGGGGAGGACATGCAGACTCCAGACAGAAAGGACCCAAGCCGCTCCACCCTGGGATCGAACCCGGGACCTTCTTGTTGTGAGGCAGTGGTGCTACCCACCGAACCCCCGTGCTGCCCCACCATGTTCTAGATGTCTCTAAATAAATAACAATATTATTAAAAATCAAAGAAGGTTCTAATGTGAAGCTAGACCAAATCTCAGTGGCAAAACCAGACATTGTTTCTTCTGGATTCAATTAACTGATTGAATCGGACTGAACTTTGTTTACAGGTATGTACCATTTAACGACCATCCAATCTGTTGGTCCAAGGACTTAAGAAAAAAAAGAAAAAATTTGTCTTATAAATCCATCCATCCATCCAATACCTTCCGCTTAATCCACACGGAGTAAGGGCAGGAACAACCCCAGACAGGGGGCGAATCTAACGTAGGGCACACACACATACACACTCACACACTAAGGGCCACTTTAGAAACACCAATTAACTTAACACGTATGTCTTTGGACTGTGGAAGGAAACCAGAGTACTCGGAGTAAACTCACGCAGACACAGAGAGGACATGCAGACTCTGGACTCTGTTATCTGACTTTCAGTATACACTTTGGGGTGCTTTCTTTTAAGGTGGTTAAATAGGTTTGCTTAGTTTCTTACAGTCTTGTCAGTTTTGTCTTTACAAATGTTAAACAACAATAAAAAACAGTTGTAGGCTTTGGTTTTGTTATGGAAAAGCCTGAACTTTTTTCACACAACCTTCCCTTCTGTGCGTTACAATTACAAGTACAAAGAATGTGCACGCCAAATCTCAGACTAAGCTTTAAAAGAACAGAAGGAGACAATAGTGAGGTAAGGGGTAATAAACAGGCAGAAATTCAAACAATTTAAAGTTCCCTTCCAAAAACCTGAACGTTAAAAATGTCCAAATCACAGCAGACGTATTTAGTTTGTGTTCACATCTATTGTATATTCAGTCCCTAGAGGAGAGCACAATCTACATCTATCTACACTAAATGTATTTAATACATATGTTAGCACTCAGAACCTAAACTTGTTACGTTTTCTTATTATCACTCACAGACCTTTTTTTGGTGGACCTCATTGTTTGGCTGCTGGCCAGTCCTACTGGCAGGTCCAATCACTGATTTCCTGAGTGGATGAAGCTCACATAGGCTTCACCAGTGGGGATTAAAGTTATTTTCTGTAAAACCAGCTTTCTGTTTACACTAAAATTACACCAAGCACATCTTGAGAGTGGCTGAAAAGCTCTATTGTTGCCTCATCTCACCGCAAAGAACAAATTCCGGTAGCGTCTAGCCTATGTTTGTGGATAGATAAAGAGAAGACTTTCTTCTGGCACAAATTCCAGTTAGTTGGCATGCAAGTGCAGTCTAATTACAGATTTGGAGACTTAGAGATCCCAAACTTCTGCCACCTCATGCAAATCTGCAGCTTTTTGTGAAACTTTCTTTGTTAATACCATAAGTCTTGGGATAACATCTCCTTTTTAGATATGCCAGTTGATGTAATGCAAGTCTTTGTAATACGGGAGGAAACCCAATCAGACACAGGGAGAACATGCTAAATCCACACAGACAGAGACCAGGAGGAGACTCAGATTTAAGTCTCTGCAGTTGTTATACAACAGCATCACCCTTGCAATAAATGAAAGGTTAACAAAGCTAAAAAAAAAAAAAAAAAAAAAGGAACGCTGCAGAAAAAAGATCAAGAAAATATTTGAGGATAATTATTTTCAGAAAAAAATGAAATGAGGGGCAAAGGTAAAGAAAAAATGCCTGAGGTAAAGAAAAAGAAACGTCTTAAAAATTACTAAGGAAAAAAAACCCAAAATGTGATTAAGATGGTCGGAATTATTGGGGAAAAGAAGAAAATTAAAGACATGAGAAAATAATTCAGGAAAAATAACTAAAAAATGTGTTTTAAAAAGAGATAATGAAAGTCTCTATAAGAAAAAAGGAAAAAAATACATAAAAAAATGAAAATGGAGAAAAAAAGAGTGAGAACAGAAAAGAAAAGAAAGAATGTAAAGAAAGTAAAAAAACAAACACAGTTAGAATAGGTTATGAAATTAAAAAAAAAACATTTTTATCACATTTACATGATTGATAGTTGCTCTCTTTCCCCTCTCTCTCTCTCTCTCACACTCTCTCTTTCACTCTCTCTCACACACTCTCTCTTTCTCACTCTCTTTCTCTCTCTCTCTCTCTCTCTCTCTCTCTCACACACACACACTCTCTCTTTCCCACTCTCTCGCTCTCTCTCTCTCTCATACACTCTCTCTCTTACTCTCTCACTCTCTCTCTCTCACTCTCTGTCTCTTTCTCTCTGTCTCTCTCTCTCTCTAGCTCTCTCTCTCTCACTCTCTCTTACTCTCTCTAGCTCTCTCTCACTCTCTCACCCTCTCCCTCTTTTCTCTCTCTGGTTAAACAGCATTATCATTAACATCTCTCAAACCTTATTATTATGAAATCTTTCCGCCAGAGTTTCCTGATTCCCCTGTGCAACATCCCCGTACATACGATAAATCAGCCCGGCTGTTCGCTAATAAATCAGCCGACTGGCAGATAGGAGCGATAAAGCAGCGCAGTCCGAAAAAAATCAGCCTAAAAAAAAATCCAACAATAGCAGACGGGAGGAAACGGACAAGCTCTAAACAACAGATAAGCAAGAAACACAACGGGAGCTGCTTTAATAGCTCTGAGAGCCCATGTGTGTATGAAATGCCTAATCCCGCAAAAATGCTCCACCTGCTAATAAGAAATGGGAGCTAATGGAGAGATTTAAGCAAATCGCATTGGTAGACCGGCTGACTTAGCCGACTGCGCTGACTTTTTATTGAAGTATTTATTTGAATCAACAAGAATCAAAGGTTTATCAGCAACACTGGACAAAAAACAGTCACCTTTGACTAAAATGTACCTAATAGTTTTGTATTTCAGCCACAGTTTAGTCGGTCATTTTCTATAGACTGCCATTTTTGCCACTGCTGGTAGAATCGCATGAGTATAAGCTTGAGTATAGCTACAAATTCAGCTGCTTCCTTCACACTATGGCCTTTGGCATGCCCAAATACAATCACTCCCTTTCAATCAATAACCTCTGGTTTGCAGCCCATATTCCGCACAATAAATGAGACTAAATCTCTACTAAATCTATGAAATGAACCCGTCACACATCCAGTAGATATTTTCTATTTTTATATTCTGACCATCCTCGTGCGCCATCAACAGGAGAGTCAAGTTACTACCTACTACTTAAAAAGTATATTCCAGATTTTATTTGGTAAACACAAATACTTGTGATTGATATGTTTGGCCAGTGGGGGCACTGTTTTCACAAATGCTGCTTAAAACACACACGCAAACATATAAATGACCAAAAGGTACGTATGACTTAACGTATGACTTAATTACAATCTATTATTATAAAAATTTACTCACTTGCATTGTATGTCCGCTTGAGAGACGAAATGCTGGTGCAAAAGAAGCATCAGTATACGTAACAATGTCTTGGTCTGGATATTCAGAGACGTTCTTTAGTAAGTCAGTCACTTATAGAAGCAATACTTAATATTTAAGAACAGGTTTTTTTTGTCTTCGGTTCAGAGAAGCATGAAAGTGCGGGTTAAAGAGACATCAAACCTTTCGCAGACAGAAACAGAACAGAGCTGAAGGCTAGAAAGTCTGAGATCAATGCAGGGTTTCCAATTAGTCTCGATTGGCAGCAGTAGAGAAAGATTAGCGCCAGAGCGTCGATTAGATTTCCTGCTCTGTCGGCCGGCCAAACAAAGTTAGCTCTTTGAATAATTGCTCTGCTGGATACCCTAAAAGAGTGAAGGGGAAACAGGATCAATGGGAAAATATGAAGGATTGCAGCAGTAGCGACAGCCTTTATACAAAGCAGACAACTGGAGCTTGTAGCGTTTTAGAACCTAGCATGTAGCAGGATCAATTTACAGAGAGAAAGAGGCTGTGAATCGAAACAGGAAAGTTCAAATACAAATTTAGAATCAGTTCCAGAGTTGCTGCGTTGTCATGGCACACCACAGTTTGAAAATGGATGGTTATCATGTTGTGTACAAATTGTTCATCACTGGTAGTAAACAGAAACTAGCTGAACATGGTCCTCCTTAACTGCCTGACTGGGCAGACTGGGCAGATGGTGCCACATGTATGCAGTGGAAAACATATCAGAGAAAAGTCAGATCACCCATCTCTATTCTCCGAAATGCACATAGGTTTATCCTCGTTATCCACAGTTACCCAGTTTGCACAAAAAGCACCAACATTTACCCATATTTGAGTCCAAATCCCCACTTTAATTCTGAAAACACTTACCTGACCCAAACACTCCTAAAGCCTTGGGTCACTTGAATCCCTGAGATTGGTTTCTAAGATGACTTGGGTGGAAATGCTGGAGATTAATGGCTTCCTCTGTTCTATGGACTCAGTACTTATGAAGCTTTTAGAGCAGGACTGAGAGTTCCGTGCCCACATACCTGGGCAAACACCTCACCTACGCTAGCCACGTTATGAATCAGATCTGGATTAATTAAGGTCTGCCCCCAAATCCAGCTATTTCTGATGTGTGCCTTCTCAGATTACAAACGGTGCCGAGTGCTTTGTTGTGGGTTAATGAAGGTGATTCACTTTCATCTGGGACGGTCCATACTCAAGTGCCAGCCCATCGTCGCTCACCCCCCGTTGCCACCCTCAGTAAAGCACTTACATCCTTTAGTATTACGATATAAATAGGCTCATTTCTTTAATATGCCATCAGTAAACACAAACACCATCAACAAAGAGGTTGTGTGATATTTATTATCCATGATGAAACAGACGAAATGTTGTCGATTCTGTCGGAACTTAGTTGACATTAAAACAGCTTTAGTGATTTTCTGTGCTGATTCTGATTAGATTTGAGAAGAGTAAAAAAACACAGCCTTAGTTTGTCTAAGGCTATAATTGAATTATTATTATTAAATGTATTAATTAAAATGTAATTATAAAAAATGCTAAATATAATGTATCTAGATTATTTTGTTATATTTTACAAAATGTATGATGAAATATAATTTATATAGAAATAATTTATAGTATTTCTAATGGGTGTTAATGAATGTAAAGTGAATTATAATGTATTTATTTTTTATTGGTAATCTGGTCTCAGACTAAATTACTAAAAGTCATGGTCTTGACTCGGACTCGCTTTGTCATGGTCTTGGTCTTGACTTGGACTTGATTTTTCATGGTCTTGATTTGGACTCGATTTTTCATGGTCTTGTTCTTGACTCGGACTTGCTTTGTCATGATCTTAGTCTTGACTTGGACTCGTTTTGTCATTGTCTTGATTTGGACTCGATTTTTCATGATCTTAGTCTTGACTTGGACTCGTTTGGTCATGGTCTTGACTTGGACTCACTTTGCCTTAGTCTTGGTCTTGACTCGGACTCAGCTCAATTGCTCTTGACTACATAATTACGACAATGTTCTTTGATGAAATGCACTGTTGAGGAAAGTATGGCTCAGATGTTCTGCTTGAGCATAAATCTGATGTTGTGGCAAAACGTGAAACATTCTATAATGTATGCATTACAGTTTATACCTGACTGCTTTAGTACATTTGCAATTACATTTGTTAACAAAAAATATTGAGCTATTATTGTTGTCAATATCCCACAAGCCTGCCCCGACACACTGAAACGAGGAAACCAGAAGCTCCTCAAAGAAAGCACTTCATTTGGGGTTTGTATAAGGTTCCACAACAAAGCATCAGAAACCAGGAAAAGGTCTCAGCAGACGTTAAAAAGAAAGCAAGTGGCTTCAGTCTGTATTTCACCCTTTTAAAAAGGTCTTGTGAATACAAATCCTTAATGAGACATGATTGCAATCACAGGTTTTTAAGATCTGAAAACTGCAAAAGTTCATCCCAAACACCCACCCACACACACTCATTGCCCCTTAGTGCAATAGCAACACCTGGACAAACTTAACGGACTGCTCTCCCTCTCAGGGTACTCCCTCACCTGCATCCTGTCTACTGGCCCACCACCCCCCATTTCTGACCAGGTTTAAAAGCCATGCAGAAAAATCAGCAGATGAACTCAATCCTTATTAGTGCATTAACTTTATCCGATGATTTCGTTTGCACTTTGTGATAGAGCTTCATTAGCATGCTCCCATTAGACATCACTCCATTCAGAGCCACATCTACAAAAACTTCTACACGTCTAATTGGCTAGTCGAGGTAATGTATCAAATGCTAAACTAAAATCTGAAGCAATAAACTAAGTCGATGTGGGGAAAACATGAAAGCATTCGATTTGCAAAAAAGGCTTGAAATGAAAAACGTGCAGCCGAAACCGGAGGTTCATTGAACATCGCCTTCGGAAAGTTTACAGAGCGAAATCAGTTTAGCTGCGGATGGAGATAATTAAATTCATAATTAAACATTTAATAAGGGTCTCTCCATGACTAATACATTTTTATCTTCGCAAAAAATAAACAAACAAACACAAACGCATACACTGCAGCCTTCGCAGCATGCGCTAACAGGCTGGGATTTGTGGAACGCAGCATTAAAGCAGCTCGTTAGAGATATGAATGGAGTTCAGTTTGTTATGTAATACCTAACTTAACATTTCTGTGTCTCTTTCTTTGTAATATTGCATACGAAGATTTGGTCTAGTTTATCTGAAAACAAACCAACACGTATTGTAGAAGAGCCAAGAATCGCCAACAGGCTCGTAGCACACAAGCAAGCTCAGTTCACAAAAAAAAAAAAAATCAATTTACAATCCAAGCGCAGATTCATTTCAGATCAGAACGCGCACAATGCAAAACTGTGGCTCATGGATCGACGGCTGAGCTGGCGAGCTGCAGTCCGTGCCTTAGAGCTAACACAGAAGCAACACGAGCTAATCTAATATATCGAAATCCTCTAACTGTGCATACCCTAGGGGGCAGCATATGACTTACCAGAAAGGAAAAGAGTAATATAGGCAAGAAATTTAATTACTGAAGATTAAAGTGCAAAAGGTCAGCAAAAAAATTGGAGAATGTGGTCAAAATGAGCTACATCCTCAGTGCTAAGTTGTTAGCAGTATCAGCTCAGCTCCCGAATAAAATATGAAGAGCTACTTATTGGAAATTAGATTATTAAATTCTACTCCAGGCTTCAATCAAGCAATATTTCGTTTTCAGTTTCTCATTATCGTTCTGAATAAACCAATAATCAATAATCGACCGTACTCAAAACGTCGATTCAACTTTAGGAGTTAACTTTAACTTGAACAAACCTCACCATGTTCTCTGTAAACCACGATTACTGACTTAATCCCATCATACACCCACTAACGGCCCCTCAAATGAAGCACCCAGTACCCAGGCTTTCACACGCCCCTCCTTCGGTCTAGCCAAACAGGAAGCAGCGAGTCGAGAGAAGCAGAACTGATTAAATCAGGACCTACCTTTGGGCACGCTCCGACTCCGCACTACATCCCTCAAAACTCGCAGGGAATAAAAGCCTTGTGAAAATCCTGACTTGCACGGCATGCTGAGCTGCGCCTCCCCTCGCGTCCCCTATAAGAGACACATGGCCATGTTACACACACACAAATACACAGCGCATCGATTTTCTGTAGAGCTCCGTGACCTCGATATAAAGAGAACGCTCGCAAGCGGCATCAGAGTGCGTGTGATCCTACCCAACACCAAGTGAAGAAGAAAAGAAAAGAAAAGGAAAGAAAAGGAAGAGCGAGGAAGATGAAGATGAAGAGGAAAGAATGAAGGAAGGAAAATGAAGTGTTGCATTAGTTGGGAAGGATCGATGGGAGAAAGAAGGAAAGCTGACAAGCAAGGGAAGAATAAACCAAAGAAAGAAAAACATGAAGGAATAAAGAGAATGATAGAAGGAAACAAAAATAAAGGACCAAGAAATAGAGGATTGGACTGGATTTGTTTATACATCGTACCAATGGCTACTTAGGACAGAAGCAGGGTTACTTTATGATACTGGTCATACTGGGCAGCATGTCTTTAAAATGTGGGAAGAAACATGAGTACCCTGAGTAAACCTGACACGAGCATGAGGAAGACATGTGAAGTCCACACCGACGGGGTCTGTTATCGTGATCGGATCGTGATCGTGATTTGAACCGGGGATCTCAGGAGCTGTGAGGTAACCGTGCTTATGGCATGTGCCAGTGAGGAAAGAAGAAAAAAAAAAGACTGAGATGAATGGAAGGAAGATAAAGAATAGGGAAGTGAGTAAAAATGGACAGAAAAAGAAATCGATAATTAAAGGAGAACAAACAAAAAACGAAGGAAAAACAAAAGGGAATGAAACAATGGACAAAAAGAAAGTATTAAAGTATTGAAATAAAGTTTGATATTAATGAAAGGAAACAGAAAGGGAAGAAAATGGAATTAAGGAAGGTTAGAAGGGGAAATGGTCTCATAAAGTAGGAGTGGAAACTAGGAAAGACAGAAGTAAGAAAATGAGGGATAGAGGACAAAAATCAGAAGAACCCAACAAGAAACGAAAGGTGGGGGTAAAAACAAATAAGCACGGACCAACGGGAGACAAAGTACAAGGTAATAAATGAGAAAATCTATCAAACAAGGAAGCAACAAAGGAAAGAAGGGAGGAAGGAATGGGGCATTGAGGAAATGGGGGATAAAAAGGACACTATAAGGTAAGGAAGGAAGGAAGGAAGGAAGGAAGGAAAGTACAAAGTAATAAATGAGAAAATCTAGCAAATAAGGAAGCAACAAAGCAAAGAAGGGAGGAAGGAAGGAAGGAAGGAAAGAAGGGCGGCATTGAGGAAATGGGGGATAAAAAGGACACTATAAGGTAAGAAAGGAAGGAAGGAAAAAAGAGAGCAATAAAAAAAGAAAGAAAGCAATGATAAACTGGAGGATGGAAGAAACAAAGCACTTTTTTAAGGTGCTCTGTATGAGGGCAATCTGCTCTAAATGTAAATCTAAACGTAAATGAAAGCAAACAATAAAGAAGCGGTGCAATAAGAGAAAATAAGGAATCAGTAGTAATGCATTTTCTATTGTATAAACTAAAGACTTGTGTATCCTAAGTAGTACTGTGTTCAATAAGAACCCTTTTGGGATTGTTTTCCCCTTTCTCTATCCCATGTATATGACATAAGGGTCTAAAAGAAACAAACTAAATGGGATTTAACAAATGTCTCCCCCTATGTTCTCTAGGATAAACACACTAAAAGGCACAAGTAATAATGACATATAAACAGTATGCAATATATCCTGCATGCCAATATTTAGAACATGTTCCAAATCTTATCTTTAGCTGGGCAGTTATAGATTATTGGATATATTGGATAAAACTCATCAAATAATGAAACCAGTTGGGCATCGGGACTTATTGGGTAGATTTTGGGTTGCAGCTCTGATCAGGCTTAACCAGTATAAATGACGGGTGTAGAAAATGAGCTCATTGTTCAAACCCCACACTTCATCCTCCACACAGAGTGCTGTATAGTATTCAAAAGGTCCTGTGTTAATTTGGATCGAGGGCATTTTGGTCCCAACACTACAGAACACAGAGTGAAGATTCACTCCGCTAACGGAAAAGGGCACGGATAGGGAGGGAATGAGAGCAAAGGACAAAAATGGGGAGGAAGGCCAAGGAGAGAAGAGTGAGGGCAAAGGGGTGAAGAGGATGAGAAGTGGCTGGACTGAGGGGAAAATAGGAGAAAAGGTACAGGCACAATGGAAAAATGAGGGACTTTGAGAAGGGTGCTAGAAAAGATTTGTGCCTTCACTGTGTCAACTGAGCTTAAATCCAGAATCTCTCCAGAACCTTTAAACTTCCAGATCATCTCTTGAGCTCATAACACACATTTCCAGCCAGTTTAGGTCTATAGGTCCCAATGTTCTAACCCCATTCGGGGTCACAAGTGTGCAAATGTATTAGGCCACCATTAGATGTCTTGTATTAGAAATGCTATAATGATCATACATAACATACTGTGGATGATTGAACCCCAAAATTTCAAACTTGCATTTCTTATCTGCTGATCTTTATTCAACTTTTCACCATGTTCCCTAAAAACTGATTTCTACCCTTCCAAAAAGACCATTCCCGATCAAGTTTTTTGGTTCAGATTTTAGAAGAGGCATCCCTGAGATCTTCACCTATGTTCCTATATGGTTACATTTATTGTTCGCTAGTTTCTAGACCTGTTAAAGACATTTGCAAAAGGTCCTAATGTAGGACAAATTGAATTGTAACATTCAACAAGGGTATAACTGATCTAATCCACAGCACTGTATCCTTCTAGAAAACACAGCTTGAGTGTTAGCCAGTCCATGGCAGGGACGATCCCCTAACTGGACTGCCCAGTCTTAGATGCAGGCAACCGTATAAGCATGCCAGGTCCGACCCGACCCAGAGGGACTTAATCCCGGGTGCATGTCATGGTGAGTCCATCTGAGCTGCCTGGTTTGCCGTTATTCGTTGTAAGGACGTCTTACCAAAAGTGTTGATGAAATCATGATCATTCTCAGCCAATAATGAATCGATAAGTAAGTGTCCCGATGCAAATAAAGGCAAAATAAAGAAGTGTTGAAAGATAGGATAATGATAGATGAGATGAAGTGGAAGGAGATCAAATGAAAGAGGACAGAAAGACAGAAAAGGCAGGAATAAAGAGATTAAGGGCAGACTTAATAAAGACTTAATAAAGAGATGAAAGCAAAAGCAAAAAGAGAGGGTTGGAGAGACCATGAACAGTGACATTTTATAATAATATTCAATTGTGACATTAATAGAGCTATAGTAATATATTTAATCCCACACTGATTAATTTTCATACTCAGGACAATCAGGCATGAGGATTTAATTCTTAAAAAAGCTTCCACTACGTGACCATAATGGATAATTTAATATCCGAGCTCAGATGGAGTACGATATCTCCACAGATTCACTCCCTCTGGGCTTTAGTTGGCCCACACCCCTGCAAACCCAACAACTCCGAGTTCTGCAGGAAATGAGATCGGATCTGAGTCCCACACAGGGGTCGTACGGCTGCACGAGCAGCTGCATCACCGGGAGCTGCAGCGCTACAGAAAGGCTGCGCTGCACGAGCCGCTGTTCCTGCTGTTACACGCTCATTTCATCTTCACCGCCGCACGTGTGGTAATGAGCTGGGGAGTTAAATCAAGTGTGTTAAAGCACCAGGACACGCGGAGCAGGAAGGGGGAAAAGGTGCACGAGCGAAGTACCGCTGCCAAATCAGCACATATGCAAATGAATCCCGAGCTGTGTCTGGGTGAATCATGAAGGTGGTGAATAAAGTCATCAGCGTTTAGAGTAAATCAGTCCTGTCTAACACCGGCACAAGTCAAACACTGCTCCATGATAAACCAAAACTGTTTAGATTAATCAAGTCAGGCTTACAGCCAACAATATCCTGGAAAGACACACCAATACTGTATTTGACCTCCTGATTAATAACCAAGAGCATCCGTCCATATGCAAATCAATACAAATCCAGGTTCTTTTGTAGTTATCCCAGGATAACCTAATATTCCTATAGAAATTTGGACCCATTCTAGAAGAAGTGGGCTAATCAATAATCCTGGGTTAAAGCATCGCAATTTCAGAACAGTTCACCGTGAAATTGAACTCATGGACTAAATTGGAGTGATGGATTTTCTGAACAAACTTCCACTATCCCAAGAAGCAGGTCCTATTCAAGTATATTCCAGTATAAACCATCCCCACCAGAGCATGCACCAGCACAATCTTACAATCCACATCAACACCATGCACAATCAGCATACTCCTCCACTATCACGGAGTAAATCATTCCAGCAGTATCCTGGAATAAATTGAGGAATAGACCCCCAATATTGCTGGATAAAGATCCTCCAGGTATAAACAGGAGCAACTCCCATCAGTAGCATCATCATCATCATCATTCTGGAACTGATCAGTATTCCAGTACTGGAGTAAATCCACGTATCAGAATTAAGCCTACATCAGCACTATGACGCATTAAATCATCCTTCATTGTTCCATGATATTATAAACCATAACAACGTGAGAAAGATGCACTCGTGTTATCGTTGTAAATAAAAGAGAAACACTCAAATCAAACAAGTTAGCACTTATCCCGGGATAAATCAACACTATACCAGGGTAGATTATACGATTCCAAAAGAAACATCAAATATCCCAGAATAACTCCACTCTTCCAGGAGTCTGAGGATTTCTGCCGGTTACACAAATATTAACACCGCAATCAAGCGCGCATCCTCGTGGGATTCGGGATCAGGAATATTCCGGGTCCTTTATCCTCCGTAAACGATTTAACACCTGATCGAACCAAGGGATGAAAAGTCCGCAAAGATCGCCGGCGGCTCGGATCGACTTTTACGCGGCGATGCTTCACTCCCAGAACTGGTGCAAACAGCTAAACGGCGGGGTTCAGAGCGCGTGAGACGCACGCAAAGCTCACAATAACAGGAATAAAGAGTAGGACATTTACCCGGGAGGAGTGCAGGAGGAGACCGGCTATGAAGAAGAACCCGGAGAGCGCGCGCATCCTTCCACAAGAGCCGAGAACCTGAACCAAACTGACGGAGAGCTGCGGATACACACACGCGCTCTCTCTCCCTCTGTATCGGCGTGTGCGCGCGCTTTCCTCTATGTGTGTGTGTGTGTGTGTAGGTCTCTCTCTCACACACACACTCTCTCTCTCTCGCCCCTGCAGGTTGAGCGCGCTCCTCGTTCCTCAGCACCCAAAGAGCTGCAGCGCCGCTGACTGTGCTCCACCTTCTCCACACTCACAAAGAGAGAGAGAGAGACACAGAGAGAGAGAGACAGAGAGAGAGAGAGAGAGAGACAGAGAGAGAGAGAGAGAGAGAGAGAGAGAGAGAGAGAGAGAGAGAGAGAGAGAGA
>JAVSBV010182605.1:0-13139 GCA_033117975.1 Parotocinclus spilosoma | reverse complement strand
TCAATCTCAGCACCCCAAAATTAGTTAAGAACAACTGGTTTGATGCCCGAAACATTTTGGCTGTTAACCAGTGTATTCCTCATTCTAAACTAGCTGCAGGGAAAAAATGTCTTAAATATTACTGTGTGCGCTTTGGGTAAAAGTTAAACTTTGCTTTTCTACATGGCAAGTATTTTACACCATACCCAGAACTATCATACTCCCAATAACAGTCGAGCAAGGTGAATAGCAACAACAAAGTGAAATCATTTAAGATCACAAAACTTAAATATAGAGTTAAATTCAGAAATGTGTAGGTTACAAAATCATTCACAAATGCACACCATTCTGTGAAATCAAAATATTATTCACAAAAATCTTACACTTGTAAGAATGCACTAATGTGTATTCAATGTGACAAGCTGTTTATACCTCCAGTTCATTGTGATATAAATAGTATATTTAATTAATTATTTCTAACCATATACTTTTAAAAAACATACAAAGGAAGACTTACCAATGATTCGTCTTTACACATCAGCTCCTCTCCCTTGACAGGAGATGGGGTCTGATCATCTGAGGCCTGGTGGGGCCTGATGGGGCCAACAAATCGGACTTCATTCAAACTTTCCATTGCCTGCAATAAAGTTAATTTCATCCACAATTTGGTCATACAAATCTTCGTTTTATTTTACCACATGCTTTAGTAAAGTGCAATAAATATTTTATGTTTATATATATATGTATATATATATTATAGTTTGAGTACATTATTATAATGAGGCAAGTCGTTTCCAGTGCTATAAAAGTGCTATAAAGATGCATCATCACCTGTCTCTCTGCGCGCCTGGAACATTCATCATGATGCTTTCTGAGCCTTGTGATTCGGTTTCTTAACCGGGTTTCTGTCATTTTGCTGATCCTTATGTTGCTTTTATTTGCTCTATTTAAAGGTAAAATATGTCAGTAAGTGTATTAGTCACGTGACCTGTTTAACAGCACTGTAAAAACAATAATAGAAAAATACACGATTGATATGGAACACTGCTTCTCGGTCTCTTTCGCGCTGCCTCACGTGCTACACTGAGCGCGACGTTTAAGTCCGTAATGAACCCGCCATGCTACTTTTATTTCAACATTCAGAAGCATATTACAGATTACAAATCAATTTATCTGCCCGACCTTATAAATCACGACGACATCGATGCAAAAAAACGTATTCTCCGAACATTCTGGAACGCTGACGTCAACTCGTCAAAACTAACATCAACTCAGTTTTAATTATATAATTATGCACAGGTGACATGCGTAAAACTGATTACTTAAAAAAAAAACTTCCACGCTTTTAAGGCAAAGTTAATATAAGTACTATTAAATTAAAGCCTAGTCAATGGTATCGGTATCTTGCTAAAAACTTACGTCACCTGAATTAAAATAAAAGCGCTTGATCTGTTAATACCAGTACACTATACATAATAACATATTCAAACGTGTCATGATAATTAAGTTGTTTTAAGTCTTACCTTGTTCCTTTCATGATGCGTCCATGCAGATCTGGGAGAAGATGCCACACGTGTAGGCGTGAAACTCAAAATGGCTGTTTGGGATTCTGCACTTCAATTAACCTGCAGCAGTCCAATCTAAACTAAAATGGCGGCCGTCCTCGTGTTCATCTCAGATTACTTAATATGTGCATTTTCATAAAACGATTATCTGCACTAATAATAATAATACAATTATAATATTTTTTACATTTTGTGTACTTCACAAAATTGGGTAAAATTATGATACAAATTTCCAATCATGATCAGGTATATGGCTTTAGCACTGTTTGAGCATGAAAACTAAACTTCAAATGTTTGAGTAAAGTTGGGAATTAATTATAAATTAATTGTAAAACTTGAGATGGACTGGATGGCTTCTCATGAAAGAGGTAAAAGCCCCTCTGCCTATAAAGATAGAGCATAGGATGGGATGGAAGGATAAGCTGGGGTGGTAGTGGGGTACAAATTTCGACACAAGAAAGTGAAGGTAAAGAATAAATAGGATTTGTCAATAAACAAGATTTGTGATTATGACATGGCATAACTATAGTTATTTCAGAACTCCATGCGCATATAATTCATTGTTCACCATTCTATTAAAATCCTATGTAGTTACTGCAGTTAGTTTTGACGCAAGTAACATCAAACTGATGATCACACAAGTGTGTATGAAAGAAGCACTTGACTTTTTTTTTAGCATGGCCATTTCGACCCATTGCGAAAGCCATATAATCACACTTTGATCCATACACTTTTTGTTCCACAAACAAGATCTCTGTTCTTTAAATAAAATTGTTATTGTTCAAACAGATAAACTTCACTGTTTTTTTCTGGAAAATGTACAATCATGCCTGCAACACATACCAAAAAATTTGGTACAGGGGCATGTTAAGCACTGTGTCCATCACCTTCCCATTTAACACCCAATAAGGGTTTGGGAACTGACGACACTAATTGTTGGAGCTTTGTAGCTGGAATTCTTTCTAATTCTTGCTTGATGTGCAACTTTAGTTGCTCAACAGCCCCGGGTCACATTTTCAGTGGGAGACAGGTCTTGGCTGCAGACAGGCTAGTCTAGAATATAGCTTAGCATTGTCTTATTGAGATAAACAGGGACGTCCCTGAAAAAGTCCTTGCTTGGATGGCAGCATATATTGCTCCAAGACTTGTATGTACCTTTTAGCATTAATAGTGCCTTCACAGATATGCCCGAGTTACCCATAATGTAAATTGGGCACACCATGCCACCATGGTGCCACCATGCACAAAAAACCTTAAAACAGGCCCCATTCACCCTTCATATCATCAGAGATGCTAGCTTTCCGGACAGTCCTTTTCCTCTTTGGGTTAGTCCATCTCAGAGCTTGGGCCCAGAGAAGCAGGTGCCATTTCAGAGTTTGGTGATATATGGCTTTGCGTGGTAGTTTTAACTTGCACAAATCACTTGTAGATGGAGAGATGACATGTGTGCACTGCCACTGATTTGTTGAAGTGTTCCTGAGCCCATGTGCTAATATCCCTCACAGAATGATGTAAGTTTTTAATGCAGTGATGCCGGAGGGGTCAAAGGTATACAATGTTGGTTTGTGGCCTTGCTGCTTACTTATTTCTCCAGATTCTCTAAATCTTTTAGAGGTATTATGGGCTGTAGATGTTGAAATCTTCATTGTTCTTAAACTGTTGGACTATTTGCACTACAAAGTGCTGACCCTCACCCCATCTTTGCTTGCTTTTGGGGGAGGTGCCCTTTATACCCAATCATGACACTTACCTGTTTCCAATTTACCTGTTCACCTGTGGATTATTCAGGTGAACAGTTGTTTTTTTCAGCATTCCTCAATTTTCCAGGTCTTTTGTTGCCTCGTTCCAACTCTTTTGGAAGGTGTTGCAGGCATCAAATTTAAAATGAGTAAATATTTGCGAAAAAAAAACAAAACACGTTAATCCGTTTAAACATTAAATATCTTTGTAGTGTATTCTATTAAATAAAGGTTTAAAGGGACTTGCAAATCATCTTTTGTATTTATTCATGTTTACCACAACGTCTCAACTTCATTAGAATTGGGGTTGCAGAACATTTTAAAGGAACCACAAACTTTCAAGTGGGTAATTAGAGTCAGACATTTCCAGCAGGGTAACTAAGCTTCCATTAACTAAACTGCCATTGTGGGCGTAATGGTTGCGGTGGGGACCTGAATATGTCAGATGAACACACAGTGCACACTTTTTTACACCCTGTTTTATTTAAATAATAGAGATCTATCAGACTTTGATAGATCCCCATTCTTTAAGTTAAACAGGTTGTAACACCTAATAATTGTCCCATTGATTGCAAATACAGACTCTAATTTCACCTTCAGAATAACTAATTATCCTACAGGTTCACATACTTTTATCCTCACAAATATATATCTGTGTATATATATATAATATATATATAATATATATATATATATATAAAATCTGACAATGTTTTAGGTCACATTAATGCAGAAATATAGAAAATTCTAAAGGGTTCACAAACTTTCAAGCACCACTATAATATGGCGGGTGAATACAGTCATAGATATTTCCAGCGAGGTGACGAGACTTTTGGGGGCGTGGTGGTTGGGATGGGGACCTGATATTTCAGGTGAACACACAGTGTACACACACTGCTATTCCAGTATTCTCCATAGGGGCGCACTCAGATACACACTTTACACACACACACATTTTTTGTCTGGTGAAATCTACCCTGTGGGGACCTATATGCAAATTCAGGGGTATGTTGCCAAATATGTTAAAAAAGGCGTTTCTATCGTTTGCAATGGTTGTGCCTGTGGGGACCTAGACTCAGGTCCCCACCGCTCGAGGAGTCCCCACAGGTTTGGTGTGCAGTCAGGTGCAAGTCCACACCGGGATATAAAAACAAGAACACACAAACACACACACATACACACACAAACAAACACACACACACAAACAAACACACACAAACAAACACACACACACAAACAAACACACACAAACAAACACACACAAACAAACACACACATACACAGAAACAAACACACACACACAAACACAATTACTGGAACGGTTTGGCTCCTACACCATATTTATATATGTTTAGGAAACCATCACCAACAAAGCTACCATGTTCCTACCAGTTTAGCTCTGTAATGTTACTAGTTTCACACACTTGACTCAGTCCGGTGGTTGTTTTAAATATATCATGATGCAATGTGCATAAGAAACCGGATGTAGTATGGCTTTGAGATGCCCTTATGGCTGTGAGATGTTTTATGCACTGCTTTGTCTGAATTCACATTCCAAATAGCATCTTTTGTTACTACACTGCTCACCAAAAATAGGGGATACTACAAAATTGTATCTCCCATAATGAAATATCCACTAATTTTTGTCAGCAGTGTAAATTCTTGGCTATCACGGTCTTGAAATGCCCCCTAAATGCTCAGCTTTAAAATTAGGTGACTGTGCTGGAAAGCCCATGACAACCAGCACTCTTTGATTTTTGTTGTTGTTGTTACAAAGGGTTAAGGCGTGTTTTGGGACACTGTATTGCTTCAGTCTGAATCCTCCTCCACAAAAAGATCCAAACAAGAATTTTCACTAGTGCTCTCAGAATTTTGATCCACACTGTATATGAGATTAAAAAAATGTCTGATTTCATTAAGGCTCACATGATAGTCACCGTGTTTAATGTAATATATGTTTACCTAAACACTATGGTGACCAGTGTGGTGCTACAAAACTATTAAGGTGGTCCTGGTTTAAATCTTAGTAGTGCATTTCAACCAGGTTGATCAGTCTTTTCAAAGCCAAAACTGTATTTTGTCTCCAAGCACAGTTTGTTCACTCATTTTTAACAAAAGTCACTTTATGGTAGAAAGCTAGCTTGGTTTGTGCCATTAGCACGCTGTTCAGTCTGCCCTACATAAATGCAAACTGGCTACATGAAGCAGTGAAAACGTGAGCGTGTGTTATTTGTCTAGTATAAAACAAAAGAATCTCTAGACCAGAAACATTTCTTCCTACATGCACAACATCAGGAGTAAGACTTAATCTTAGTATCAATTTTATTTTTGGTCTACCTATGCCATGAACATATGAACATCAAACACAGCCCATAGGTTATCCTTTAAAAGCTGATAGAGGCAGAGGGATTACCATGAATGCACCGTTCTTGGCGATTCGTGTCAGAGTTAAACCCAGACTCATATTTATGTTGTTGCTCGGCACATTTGGAAGGTTGAACGAGTCTGAAACATAACAGATGTGATCTTAATGTACAGCAGAATGGCATAATGGAAGACCCTTATTAAATGCAGGTAAACCTGATCCTGTGTTTTACATTGTAGAATTTTCCTGCCTTAAAGTCGACATGTGAGATCATTAACAAACCCTAAATGAACCTGTGAGTGTGTTAGAGCAGCAATAAAATGATAACACACCAGACACTGTTGCCTAATGTCTGAAGATACCATAGAAATTTTTACTTTATATAAACTTTAAACATTTTCTAATCAACAAATACAAAAATTAATTTCATAAAATTAACTTGACTATAAAAAAAAAAATCTAACAATCAAACCAATATCAGAAAGTTAACTATAATATATATTATTTCAACATTACAATTTAGTAGTGAGAACTAATAAAAGCTATTTTTCCTAAACTAAAGTTACACAAAACATAAAATAAATTAAACCTAAAAGCTACACTATATACCTCTATATTTTTAAATCACATGCACTGCAATTTCATTAACTTACTCTGAAGGTCGAGTTTATCACAGGTGGATGTGGCTCCTGGAATCGCACATTTATACACAGCACCCATCCTGTTTTTGTTTGCATCCTGATTTGAAAAGCCACTCCATGGACTTCCAACCAGTAACCTGCAACATAAAAAGCTAATCATTAAATTCACTGGCAAAACAGGAATACTTACATCTTTTTTTAATGATAAAAGGTGAAGGGTACATTGGGAAAATGAGTTTTAGACGTCAGGATCGCACAGGATTAAATGTGACTACACATGTATTCCATAAAACTGACTATAAAGCAGTCAGCAAATTTGAAAACCATAAAAAAAATTTAATCCATAGCTTTTGTGTCAAGGTTAACTATGCTGAGTAGCTCTTGTGGTGAGATAGTCCACACAGTTAGTGTTACTGCCTATTGACTTTGGTCACGTTGACCACATCAACACACACACTGCTGCTCTCCCAGTATGGGATTTAAGTTCTGTAACCACACCACAGAGAGTTCACGCATAAACACAGAGTGGGATGTGACTTGAGATACTAAGAATCTACTGTTCCCAGCAGGAGGCTCTTACCCCAAAGCCACAGGAGGTGCACATCAAACACCATGCCTCTGAGTCGATGTCAAATTACAGTGGAATTATCAATCATTTTGTACCATCTGTACAGTTTTTGTGGAAAGATACAAGAGACTGACAGGTCTTTGTGTTGTGCAGTAATGTTGATATTGTTGCCCTTACTCCTGATACCTGGTATGAGGCTACCTAATGGCTCCACCCAAAGTTCATATTGTATCCAGCTTGAGTAATTTGTCAAAGTCCGATTTATTTCCATGATGCTTATTACAACGAAGCATTGTCTCAGGGCTGCTATAAAATGTTCTATTGTTTTTTATTATCAAAGGTCAAACACAAACTGAACAAATACAGGGCGATAGAGGCAAGAAAAAAAACCTCCTTAAATATTACAAGGAAAGTAAGGTTTGTAAAGGATTGTAAAGGAAAGCAACATTTATGACACAGTGACACGGCATAATCTGCCAGTCCTACCATGCCCGGGTCTCACCAGAGTGCAGTAACTCCCTCCATCATTTAGTTATTAGGAGATGATGTGCCTCCAATAACTCATTTTAAAATCTGTTTTGTTATTTATTTAGAATTGTATTACTAATTTACATTTCATTTTATTATTGAAATTTAATTATGTACTAAATTTTACTATTCATTTAAGAAAATTTTAAATAATTATTCAATTAACATCTAGGCCACCCATGGAGGGTGGGTCACTTTTTGAGTCTTGGTCCTCCCAAGGTTTCTTTCTTCTACTCTCAGGGAGTTTTTCCTTTTCACTGTAGCTCAATTTGGGATTGGCTTTTTGATAATAATATAAGATTGTTAAGCTGCTTTGAGACAATGCTCTGTTGTAAAAATAAAACAGGGTTCTTGACCAAAATGGTCAGTGACCAGACCATGGTCAGTTCCTATGCCAGAGTTATGCAACTATAAAGGGTTCATTTTCAAAAGAAAATCCGCAAAAAATACATAAAAGCAGTTGAAAGGAAGCGATTGGGACGCTATCATCTACACAGCACCTGAAGCCTAAACTCTTATAAACATTATTTGCCACAAAGAAATACACACAGTGTTCCTTCAAGTATACAATGACAATCACACACACTGTTGAACCAAACAATAAATGTGCACAATGGAATTTAAACATAAACATACTTTACTGGCTGCACCAAGAGGGAATGAGTCCACTTGAAGAAATACTAATTTCCAGAACAGTCAATGCGGTTAAACTACTTTAAACCTTTAAGTGGACAAGTCATGTTTAATAGTAAGAAGGCAAAGTGTTTCACATTCCATTTCCAACTCTTCTTTTGTTTTTCCTTAATACATATCATACCGCACATATTCATGAAAATAATATATGTAAACAAAAGCTCAAAGTATGATTTCAATCATATTTATGGCTGTAAAAATACAATCTTTTTTTCTCATTTGACCAGCTGTTTATGTCTGCCATTTCTGGAGGACTTTTATCCTATTACTTTTTGTTAGAACTATTAAGACATACTGTATGTTAGTGAAGAGAACAGTAGTGGATCAGATTTATTATTAGATTAGAATAGTAAATGACGCGTACCTGTACTTGTCATCGAACTGCTTCAAGTTACCAATGTTCAGTAGTTCGATCCCAGAAAAATTTGGATTACTTTAATAAAATGAACATAATTTAAGGGAAAATTGTTCAAGTACATGATCAATATACAGTAATGTAGTTTAGATAATGATTTAATTTTAACTGACACTGAAAGGCCGCTACAAATTGCCATATTATTATTTTCTCTTCTTAACCTGCTTTTTTTCCCCCCTAGTTCGCATTGTGGGGGGCTCTGGAGCCAATCCCTCAAAAGCACAGGGCGTAGGCATATGTGTGCCCTGAAATTTGTTAGGCTTATAAAATTTTATTTGCAAAACAAAATAGATCCAGTCAGTTTGAAATGATTTAGTTGCTTGTCTGATGTTACAGTAATGACTGGATGGACTGGGAGATCGTGCAGGTTGTTAGCTGGTGATTATCCAAGCTCTGCAAAGACGCCTCAGGCACTGAACATAGTGTTAAAGGGATTTTATAGGATTGGATTGCTTAAAAACCCCACCTGTAATGGGCAGTGCTCGTCTCATTGTGCCAGTGTGTGTGTGTGTGTGTGTTCTTGCTTATTTAGCTACTTCTATGACTTGCATTAATTACACACTACACCATCACAAGATAACTTAGCTGACTAAAGCAACTTACGTTGTAGAGCAATCACACTTCTGTTTCCATTTATTATTTAGCAGGGGGTTATTCCAGAACCTCTAACAAACCAGTGTCCAGTGGCCAAAGTTCCTACTGGGGTAGGATGGTGGAGGGAGCTGAAGTAACTGAAGTATTATAAAAGCAAAGCATCCAGTTTTAACCCTGCTTAACCTAGCCATGGTCTAAGGGGGTCTGAATTCTATCCCATAAATAATCGAGTGCAGGTATCAGTTTATTACATGATTCCATAACCGCACCACCCAGAACAGAGGTTGAACCCTGGACCTCAGAAACTTCTGTTTTCAGCAGCTGGCTTTTATCAGGCACAGGATTAAAACAGCTCTACGTATAAAACACTCACCACTATCTTTGTGATTATGAACTGGAAATACCAAAGAGCCATATAGTGTTTACAAATACTTATTCAAAGTGACTGAATCAGAATTTAGGTCATGTTCAGCTTTTGATAAAGCTTTCGTTTACTGCTCACTGCCTCAGTGTTTGTGTCTGTTTGGTTCACCATGTGGAGGGTGTTTATGAGTCAGGTCAAACAGTCAGCTCGGGCAGAACAAAATGATGTCATCAGACCCAGCCAAATATACCCAGGACAGGAAATGACTAGTTTTAGCAAACACAATAAGCCTGTTGCATCATCACCTTGACTCCTCCTGAAACTTTGTGTGAGATTCGTTTACGGTACACAAATTGCAAACTGTCTAGACAGCTACACTAACAGCACAGGCATTTCTGGACCACTTCGTACTGGGGCACACACAGAATTTAGAGGGGCACAGACATACCACTCTTTTTGCCACTTAGTCGTGGGGCACAACCGTACATAAAAAAGCGAGCACAACATTGTTTACTCCATCTCAGTCAAGTGCTGAATTTATCAGCAAGTGGTTGTGTTACTGACCGCGTACCGTACATACAGTAGAACCTTGGTTTTCATTTGCCCTGGTTATCGTACATTTTGGTCATCGTGTACTTTTCAGGCGAAATTTTGTCCCAAGTTTCGTCAGCGTGCTCACGTGACTCGCCGCTAATTGGGTGAAAACAAAGCATCCACCCACGTGTTCGTCACCTACCCACTGTGACAGCCGGTGATGTGTGCACTGTGTCTTTAAGAAACCCTTTAAACGCAGTGTGCAGGTGCATTGTTGCACTGTGTAGTTGCAGAGTGTTTATTAAGCTCGTTGTAGTAAATAAACTAAGTAGTGAATACCCGACAAATGTGAGTACGAATCTCCATCTGTTCCACCTGCTTATATTTCACCGACCAAAGCTCACTGCTGTCAGGGTTTTAAAGGAAACCTAAAGAAGGGACTCGGAGCGTTACACCACGTGTTCGTCCTTAATTCTGGTTTTGCGTCATCTAGCGTCTTCATGTCAAACATTTCCATTGTTTTTCCAGTGTTTTTGAGCTTCTTTATGTTGTGCTTTAGCACTAAGTACAAGTGAGTGATTACTGTGTAACTGTCTGTATTTATTTCTCTATATTTTCTGTTTGTAAAACTAGTTATTTCTTATAGGAACTATAGATTCAGATACCGTTCATTTTGGTTATCATCTGAAACTTTTGAACGGATTAATGCCTCCCAGCACCTACTCCACCTTCAATTAGTAACTCGCTTTTGTCTCACCAGTGCCCGTATTTCAGCTGTTCTACTTTTCAAGATATTATTTATTAAATTACGATTAACAGACATTTTCATATTTCCAAACATTTGCAGGAAATCGTGATACGCATGTAGGCCAGCTCAGTAAGCAAGACCAGTTGGACTTGTGAACCCACTCTCAGAGCAGAACTGGTTTGTATCTTAAGGGACTTAATTTGTCATGAATTTCCATTACTCCATGCGAAAATCAAGCTTCTGGCAAGATGTTGGTGGACTATGGGAAATGTAGTGCATGTGTGTGTGCCCTGTAAATCTGCTAAGCAGTATACAGTACATAATACAATTGTTTACAGCCATGATTTTAACGGGGCACAGGAACATTTTAGTAGGGCATGTGTACCAGTAAAGTGCGTCTAATGACACCCTGGGAAAATAAATCAAGTAAAACCATGAGAAACCAGAAGGGTTGTGGTTTCTAAAAAGAGTAAATAAGGTGCGAGAACTAGAGCAGACAACTAGATGAGACTGAACTAGACCACATTATATTAGACTTGTGCTTTAGCAAAGTAAAACTTATAAATGGTATAACAAACCAACAGGAAACACACTGGTGGCATTACCTCCTCACTAAATAGGAAGTGGTTAACCTTGTAGTTCCAGTCAAATGAGGCAAACACCTCTGCAGGACATGACTCACTTTAGCAAAGAAAAGATGTATTAGACTTTATTAAGGATTTGAATCCAAAAACAACCTAGGCAGTGAACCAGTTTAACCTGGATTTCAGTATTTGTTGAAGGGCTGAACCATAAAAGCTCTTCTTAGTAATGTGCTGCATATTCAAGGGTATGTTCAACTCAGTGATAATGAGTATCAGCATCAGTGGCAATATTGAGTTAAATATCTGGTTCCAAAACAGAATAAAAGTACACAAAACATAATAAAAGCCCTTTTTGTAGCTTGTGGTTCACAATAAAGTACATTAGACAGTGTGCCAGACCAGTGTAGAGCACATACACACACACACACACACACACATTCACACACTAAGGGCCACTTTAGAGACACCAATTAACCTAACACATCCATTTGGACTGTGGGAAGAGGGACTGTGGGGTTACCCAGAGTAAAGTTAGGCAGACACGGAGAAAAGATGCAGACTCCACACAAAAAGGACCCAGACTGCTCCACCCTGGGATTGAACCTGTGACCTTCTTGGGCCACCGTACTGCCTGGATAGTAAAATATAATTTAAAAAATTGTAAATCTGCTTTGAGACAATGCTCTGTCAATAAACACACTCACAACACTGTATTAGAAAGTCTGTCTGTCTGTGTGTGTGTGTGTGTGTGTGTGTGTGTGTGTGTGTGTGTTCTGGGGAATAAAGTTGCTGAAAATTAAATACAGCTTCATATCCTGTGAATTGTTTCCATTATGGCTGCCGTAAAAAATGTGGCACTGTCAGAAACAGCTTCTTTGTGCTTGGGCAAAGAATGAGAGGAAGGAACTTGTTTTTTTTTTTATAATAACATACTATTTGAGAACATGCGCACAGCCATAAACGTAACACAGGAAATGTGTTAACCCATTAAAAACCATGATCCCCATTTGGGGGCAGGTAATGGGTTAAGTCAGAAATAACAAATATATACAAAAATGTGTAAGCAGAAGATGGTAAAGATCGTAAAAGGACTTTGATTTGATGTTACATGCCACTTGCCTGTTAGCATGCTTTACGATGGCACATTGTCTCAATGCAGCTTTTCAAAAACCCCTTCCTACACCCCCAACTGAGCAGCTTACCCATCACTCCTAACGAATAAGGAGTAATCTGTCAGTTGTCCGGCAGCACGTCCTCTCTGTGTGCGCGCGTGGGTTTACTCCGGGTACTCCGGTTTCCTCTCAGAGTTAATTGGTTAGGGTTAATTGATCACTCTAAATTACCATTGACTTACATGTATATATAACTAGTTCTGATACAACCTTGTGCGTCGCTAAAATGGCCACTGATGCTGATAGCGACGTTAAAGAAGCCAAACAAGCAAACAAACAACCTGTCAGTTTTCGTGAATGTTTTGTGCTTTTTAGTCATAACGAAGGAGACACGGCCCATGTGTGGTCATTCTTACTGTAAGGTATGTGGCCCTGTCAGACACCCACTTGTACACATCCTGTACTTACCATTTGCCCTGGTGGTTACTGAATTGCTGCACTGTGTATCCAAACTCCTCAGTTGCTGGTCCTGCGAAAATTTTGGCTCCTGCTGTGCCCACATTAAAGCACCGTGATTGTTTAATGCTCCAACCTGCACAAACAAACACAGACACACACACACACACACACACAGACACACACACACACAGACACACAGACACACAGACACACAGACACACAGACACACAGACACACAGACACACAGACAC
>JAVSBV010182556.1:0-13144 GCA_033117975.1 Parotocinclus spilosoma | reverse complement strand
TACATAGCACGTCCCGTCTTGTAACATAGGGCATGTTCGTTTAATCGGACCAGCCGGTTATTAGGACCAAAACAATCACGTCCCGATGTGGTCTGATGAACCGGATTCGAATGCATATATATGTAACATTTCATATAACAACGCATACTGAGCTATTCTTTGATGAAAGCAAAAGAATATGTGAGACCCAGGTGGAGCAGACGTGACTGATTGATCCTCTGACAGAATGCAAGCGGTGGAATTCAATGTCACCTTGACATCCTTGAATGATGTCTTTAACATGCAGTGCTTAGATCAATACTAGTTATTATTAGCGCTCAACTGATGACACTCTCATGGGTTTGAAAGCATGTTTGGATTTTTTTAAACATGTTTTAAAACATAGTGGATTGTTTTCCAGTGTATACACTGCTGATTCATTGATCCATATTTCATTAAAATTGATCAATGAATGAATGAAATGAATTATCCTCTAATTTTTGTGAGCAGAATATGAAAAATCTAGCTATGTTGAAAATATCATTGATAGTGAAGTGGATGTGTCAGTATGCAGTAGACTGAACTACAATAAGCATGATGACTTAGCATTATGGCTGGAGAGAAACATGAGGGCAGGGGCTAGGTCAGAGATGCTTTATTCTTATTTCAGGGTTTGGAAAGCTGCCCCAACATGAAGTATTCTGTTTGCATGGTTGGGAGTCTTGGACGTTGAAATTGTGTACAGTTTCTTGTGATTTCTTCAAATTGCATGGGATACAATACAGAACAGCAAAAATCTTAGGCCATCATAAAACATATCATTTTTAGTGGTGGTATAATGACCACATATAATTACACTACTCATAAAATATAGGGGATGTTTCATTATGGGTTTTATCATTCTGAAATATCCTCTAATTTTGTAAGCAGTATATTGCACTCTCTTTCTTAGAATACAACCCAAAATACAGGATATTTTTCTAAAAAAAAATGAAAGAAAATCTAAAAAAATACAGCTATAGGCTAAAGTGGCAAGTATTTAGTGTGACCTTCCCTTTCAGTTGAGTAAACGCAGCACATGGCACATTTCAAATAAACCCTTCTAAAGATAAAAGAAGCTTGATCTTTGACTTTTGAAAATATAGCAGCCACTCTATTGGCAGATTAACAGGGAGAGTTATGCTAAAGCACACAAAGGCTGAAATAAAGATCAGGTGGAAGAGTACTATGAAGCGTCAAGTAAAAGTTTGAAATGTTTGAGTCCAATCGTTACATATTATGTATGGTTATTAAAACAACAAGTCTAATGATGGCCTACGACTATTGCACAGTACTGTACAGTATAAAAAGAAGTGAATACAAGAAGCTGAAGAATGTGCATGGTCTATACAGGTCAGTCTCTGGTTACCTAAAGAACTGAAAAGTCATGAAATGTAGTGCTTTTAAAAAGTTAATAAAACTCACAGTCTGGCAAAATACTGTTCTTCACATTAGTTACAAGTGAAAAAAAACACTATACAGTTTTATTGCCAGCAAGGATAATATACAGGCATGTAGAGGTCTACACTTGGCATTCACACAATGTTCTTTTGTTTTACACCTGATTAGAGGCAGAGTCAGTAAAGCATGATGTGGAAAACAGGTGCTAACTTGGGTTTTTTAGTGGTGCATTACCTTTCAATTGATATCAGTCGAAGAATGGATAATACTTTAATAAGAAGTACATATACAGTATGATTTGCCAAACAACCTAACTTAATTTAACTCTTAATTTAACCTAATTTAACTCTCTCAATTTAATTAAAACCAAAGATGACCATTTTAAACAGACTATTTAGCAAATTGGCTTAGAAATAGTTTGTAGCCTTCTTTATACATAATTCTGTGTAACAAGAAGTTTTATTAATTAATGTGTGTGAGCTCATCCTCTTGATGACGATTTATAGGTATGTGGCATTTAACGACTGCATTACGTCCTGTGAAACTGGTTGTTGACTGGACATTACCATAGTCACCGTCTTTTAGGCTACTGGTATTTTTGTGTACAAACAACATGTAAATACCTCAGAGCTACTGCTTAAAACACAAGTGATTAATGAGTGATTTGCACGACTGATACTTGTGTGTGGTGGATGCATTAATAGATTGCATTATATATTTATATATATTTATGGCATTTAGCAGACACCCTTATACAGAACGATTTACAACTGCTACAGTTTTACAATTCAAGCAATGGTGGGTTAAGGGCCTTGCTTAAGGACCCAACTGTGGCAGCTTGGCAGAGGTGGGATTGGGACCTTCAGGTCCAGAGTCCAGTGCCTTAACTGCTAGGCTACCACAGTCCTATTTGAAAATGGTTGCTCAGTAACAGTGCTCCAGCAGTACTATAGTACTCAGACACAAGATCCTGAAGTAACTCTGTGTATAGGATGAATTGCAGATCTATTACGCTATTCAATTTGGTGGTCTGTGTCATTTATTTATAAAGTCAATAGTTAATTGTGGCAAAGTTACATCGATATTAGTCTACATTTACACTGGGACAATTTAGAGTGACCAGTTAACCTATTACATGAAACCAGAGCACCTGGAGTAAATCAACATTATCACAGAGAGGACATGCAAACTCCACACAGGCAGAGTCTGATGTTGGAATTGAACCAGATGTCTGGATCTGTGCAGCCACCACACTATCCACTTCTCCCATAGTCTGATAAACAGTAAACCATATAGATCATATAAAAACAACACCCATGTGCCATTGAAAATATGGAACAATACCTACGTGACTTAGTAATGTTGAGCTGTATTTGAATTGACTGATCTATCTTGCAGTAATGATGATGAAGATTGCAAGTATAGATACCTTTATCATTCATATCTACATCTGCAAAAAGAGAATAACAACAAAACAGTTGAGGGTTTTTGAAGGCATATGTTGGCCACAATGCTAGTTTAGAAGGTACGTACTGTGGATGGTGAGAGAGGAGTTGCCATCACTGAAGGCATCCTTAGAGATAGCTATTCTGCCTTTGTTGTTGGCATTGTAGACCCGGGCTGTTCCACCCGAGAACATGTCAAGAACACGTTCAACCACATAATCGGGCCGATTGCGGTTCAGGTCCCAGTGCACCACGCGCTGGCGGTCCCGAAGATTGTCCTGCCTCCAAACAATTTTCTGGTTATGACACGGCAGAACAACCTTTGACCCTCTTGAAACAGTGATGTTCCGTGCCTCGACCACATTGCTCTGCACAATGCCCTGTGCCCACACTACAAACACACACATAACACGGTCTCATTCTTCCTGCAGCACAAATTCACAAACTCTCAAGTAAGTTGTAGAAACATTAATCAGTTTAAATGAATAAATGACTGTTGGGGGGTGGCATATGGAGAAGTTTTCACACTTTTTTATCATATAAATCAAGGACGGTGGTTTAAATTATCCTATAATTAAGAAGCAGTAAAAATAGTACTTTGTACATGGATTTCGAGTTTTATCGAGTTTTACACTGATCAGCCATAACATTAAAATCTACCACAGATAAAGTGAAAAACACTAACAACATTATACTATGGGCAACACTTGGTTTCAGTCCGGGATTCATGTTACTTTGACATGTACCACCTACCTAAACACTGCTGCAAACAAAGTACACCCCTTAATTGCAACAGAATGTCCTAATTGCAGTGGCCTCTTTAAGCAAGACATTATGTGCCCTGTCACACTGCAAGAATGATTTGAGTAGCATAAAGAATTCAAGGTGTTGAACTGGCACATCTGTGGAATGTGCTGAACAGACTAAATTTGATCCATGTAGGCCCCAACTTGCAGAAATAAAGGATCAAAAGGATCTTAAAGTACACCTTTAGAGGTCTTGCAGAGTTGATGGGACAGTCTTAGTGGCACAAAGTTGATCTATAGAATATTAGGCAGTTGGTTGTAATGTTATGGTTGATCAATGTATTTAATTACAGTCTGAACATTTAACTTGTACATTTAGTTCTGTGCTTTTTCATGGGCATTTAAATACAACATGCAATTGTCTGTAGCAACCAAGCATATACAATTAAAGGCTTTTTAGTACCTTGCTGGCAGTTACAATGTGTCATAGGGCTCACTTCATTATAAAAGTGCAGACTAAAATATGAAGTATATGTTGTTAACAAATCTCTCAAAGCATAGTGAGCTACAAGATAAGGTTTGTTTGTTTGGTTATTTGGTTTAGGTAACATCACTATCAGCATTATAGTGTCACATATATACACTCAAGTCAATGCAAATTTAAAGTAATCAATTAATCACAATCTTTGGACTGTGGGAGGGAAACCCATGCAGAAATGGAGAGAACATACAAACTCCACACAGAAAGGAGCCAGGCTCCTCCACCCTGGGATCGATGCTACCCACCAAGCCAACGTGCCGCCCGCATGAGAGGAGGTCATGTGAACCGTGAGATTATGTCAACGCTTTTACCCTTCCAGCATTTCATCACCACTCACATTTGAATTTTTAATGATCAGCAACAAGTCCAAAATCCAGGGTTTGTCAGGATAGGGTTTTTTGCCAGTGCCCTTGATAAATGTCATATACACTTCTGTGAGGGCAGCATTAATGCAGAAATGTACACTGAGATTTTAGGGCAACATAATCTGACTTCTCAAGACATCATCTTTTCCAAGGAAACAAAACAATGCAAAACCACATGCTGCACACATTACAAATTCATGGCAGTGGAAGAAGAGGGTATGGGTACTGAACTGGCATGCTTCCAGTCCTGACTTGTCCCCTACAGAAAACATGTGAAGAAGTTTTAAAGGAAAATGTGACAACAAAGATCTCTTACTGCTACACACATTAAGACATGTTGCAAGGAAAAACAGGACAAAATAACAATTGGAACTCTAAATTTGTTATCCTATATCACCAAAATGTCAACGAGTGTTGTGAGAAGTAATGACAACATTACAAGTGGTAAATGCTTTACTTTTTTGGAATGTGTTGCTGGCCTGAAATGCAGGAATGGATATTTATTAACAAATGAAATGAAGTTAATCAAACAATACAGAAAATATCTTGGATCCATACTGTGTTCAATGAACTGATAGACACAATGTTTTGTTTTTTTTTTTCATTTTCCATACTGTCTTTTGGACAACTATTTTTTGGGTTGTCCAAAATGGTTAAATAATCCAGTTAAGTACTTACCATGTGTTGTGATGAAAACAGCAACAACTGAAAATACAAAAAGAAATGAATAATGAAAACAAAGTAACACAGGGTTGCAGTTGCTATCTGATTTAGTTCAGATAAATGTAGCTAATAAGCCACATCTCTACAATAAACAAAAGATTGTGTTAAAGTACAAAAACATACTGAATAATGATAAAAATGATGTGCCAAATTGTCTTAACATAAATAAGGATCTTTTATTGATGTGTGTGTATTATTGCATTTGGGTATATACTATTTTTAACCACTATATATCAGCACTTTTACACTTTTTCCCAGACTGCTAACACAAGACACAGAAGCAGTTTACATCTTACTTGAAAATCATGAACTATATGTATTCACATTTGTAGCATTCACTTACAAAGTCTTCTTGTAAACAAACATAAAATCTTGAAAAGACTAAAGTATTTGATATAAAACTCAAACTAACAAATGTATGTGTGTTTTAAAATAACTCCTGAAATACCTTCTGTTTTTGTTTCCAGAGAAAATTAGTTAGTAATCTGACATGCCTGAGTGAGCAAATCTGCTCTGCCAAAGCAAAGCCTTGTGTAGGTGTTGCTGTCAGAAACCACATAGCTGGTCTTAATCAACCCAACTGCAGCTATTCTGAAATATACAAGACCCCAAAGTACAGAAAATCCTTACTTCTTTATCAGCTAATAAGATAGTAAGTCAGTGCTTTGAAACAACAGGTGATGTTGCCAGAAAGAAAGGATTTGGAAGGTATGATGTAGGTATTTGGTATTTGTATGATGGAGGGTATTTAATCAGATGTTGAACTGCTAAAATTACCAAAGATACAGAACCCAAGACCTCAGACTGTTTCAAGAAGAACAATAATTTGTGGCTAGAAGATGTGTTGAAAATCCATTACTGTCTAAGAAAAACATTAAGCACAGAATGACGTTTCTGGCAGAATATGGAAGGTCATTAAGCATGGAGGTAGAGGTGTCATGGTTTTGGAGGCCTTTTCAGCTGCTGGTACTGGTGAGCTTTTTCTTTGTGAAAGGCCAATTAAGGAGTATAGGATATTATTGCAGAAAAGGCTCGCTTCCCACAACTGTTTTCTAAAGTGGCTTGTAAAGTCCATCAGGCTCAAGTCAGAGTGCTTAGAATCCAGATATTAACCCGTAATATTTGATCCTAGACAAAACATAAACTAACTACTCATCAGCTCATTAAAGCCATTGCCATTGAAGGGAATAAGAGTTGCTTTTCTTTCTCTGAAAGGTTTCCACAAGTTTACCCACACATCTAAAATATTTAAGAAAATCAAAGGGAAAGGCTATCCCATACTTTATACTGTATATTTGTTTTTGAAATTATTGCCAATTTCCTGAGCAACTATTTGCTGCTGACACTGCTAAAAGCTTAATAGTTAGCAATTTCTTTCACATTTTATCCCGGTAATGTATATTACCAAATATTTGAAAAACCATCCAGACAGTCAAGCTGTTATTATGTAGTTTTGTCCAACTTTCCAAAAGTGGAGCAAGAATACAAAGTCATTCTGGTTTAGTGGTATTCATGCATAGTCAGGCAGATTCATTTACCAGATCTACTGGTTTATAGCACCAGGTGGTTTTGAATAGAGCTGAAATTACTTCTGTGTGGTGAAATCTCTTTTCTATGACCATTTGAAGCAAAAGAACAACATAATTGTCATTTACCAACACAAGTATTGCATTTATACTTATATATATATGGGCACCATAGCAGCACATAGTTATTCTTGTCACAAACAATCTGAAAAAGCTTTCCACTAGATGCTGGGAAAAAAACTGCTGGGATTTGCTTCCATCAGCACTGGTGAGAGTGAGGTACTGCATATTACTGATGTTGGAAAATAAAGCATTGTTTGCAACTGATACAACTATTCAGTCAGTTGTTGTTCTGCACATTTCCATTTCAACACACACAGTTGATCTGAACTTTTTGCAGGGCAGAAATCTGGTGTCTTATTACAGTGCCACGAAGTAATTCACTGAGAACTTCAGTATGACCCAATTACTGCCAATGTTTGCATGACGTTTGCAAGGATTTAACCTTTGAAGAAAATTACCTTGTAAACATTGAATAGACATCCTGCCTAAAAGAATGAAACTGCACTTCCCGTAAAAAGAGCTCATACTGGTCAACACTGAGCCTGAGGCTAGGACTTAAATAAAGTGTGGCCACTGAAGAAAAGAAAAAAAACCACACAACCAGACCCTGTAATTTACTTTTGACATGTGTCATATTTCGACTATGCCTTACAGAGAAGCCATGGCTGGCATTAATCACTTAATGTGTCGCGTAGGAACATGGGATTAACACCGAGTCAGAAAGTACTTGTAAAATTTAGTAACATCATAGTTCTCACATATTTACATTACAATATTTGCATTGTAATTCTCCCCAATTAGTGGTGAAGTGAGAATCATGGTTTACTGACTTAAATACATGGGATGAGAGTAATAAAAAACAAGTTATTTATTGAGAAAAATTAGATTATGTTACATATCTGTGAGTGGCAAAAATATGTGAACCTCTAGAAATGGCAGTTACTTTAAGGTTAAAAAGGGTTCAGTGATCTGGTGTGAGCAGGTTTTTATATTTGACAAATAAAGATTTAATCTTAAATCTAATCTTTACAACTATTTTGTTTCTGAAAGTGTATCACATCTATAACAGCAATTTAAAGCATTGTTACTGATGTTTTGCAATGTTTTGGCTCATGTTAATCTATTGTTCTGAAAGTAAATTCAGTTTTCCTTGCCAAATTAAAAACGTATTTACTTAACCAATAATTTATTTCACATCCCACAAATACTACTTAAAGAGCCCAACTAAGAACCAACAACTAAGTAAAAGAACTGAGAATAAGCTTGGACCCTCTCAGAAAAAGTTTAAAGACATTAGTGACTGCAAGACTGTGAAGGTATTTATTTAGTATTGCAAAGATTTCAACAGCAGACTTCCTGACACTGAACTTCTTCCCACTGATAAACTAAAGACTCCAACCCTCCCCTTAAGAAAGGTCTGATATACTGTGTTCTTCTGTGTTTATGCTATGAGATGTGGAGGCAGATAATATTTAGCAGCAGACTCCTGCGCAGATTTAATATCAGACTTGGCCATAAATAACACTCCTCACGTTCCACAATAATCCAGCACTCTAGTTATTATTTTCCTGTGAATCACTTAACTTTCAAAGAAAGACTTATTGCTAGAAAACAAAACTAGACTGGAATAAGGTTGGTTTAATATTTAGCATTCTGCATTTAGCCTCATAGACAGGTAAAATAAGTGAGAAAGCTACAATCACAATCTCCTTACACCCTGATTACACTCTTTTGTTTGACAAATTTTCATTAAAAAAAAAAAAAAAAAACACTATTGCCATATTACTTCCTGCTGATCAGTAAGGAATCACTCTAAAACTAGACTGAATATAATTTTTTAAGGTATATAAACTACCTTGGCAACAAAAGAACAAAGAATAAACTAAATATATACACTGGTTTTCACCTGAAACAGACATTGACAATAGTTGCATTCCTGCAACTCACCCAGACGGAGTGTGTAACATTATATGTATTAAATATAATGATGATGATGTAAATAACTACAATATTAGAGTAACAGGATACATTTATTGTGGGAAATTGTACAATTGAAAGGAGGCTCTAGTTACCCAGTTAGGCCGCATCTAGCCTGGGTACCAGATGACATACAGTTGGGTATTGGAGGTAAAAAGATTCTGTATGGTATCCTGTGGCACAGTTGCCCTTATCCGTCACGCCAGAAGCTGGAAAAGGCAACAAAGGCACTAAAAACAATACATTTCCAGCCCATAGAATAACAGATTTCTTGTTCATGACACTACTGCAAACAAACCAAAGGTATTTGCCTGGTTATATCAGAACACGTAATGGACGCCATGACAAAAAATGTCTTTCTGATAAGACATTGGAACTAGTCCGAGCAAAGACAGGAGTGTGTATTGAAGGTTCCATCTGGATGCTGGAGAAAAAAAAAACTTTGGGAGCTGCTTGTGCTTGACGGCAGATCAAAAGTCTGTCTCCACTCTACTTGTCTAGGCCATCTGGAGGCTGTTTGCCATGTGTGCTTGCCCTCACAGAACCACTGCTCCCAACACCTCCTAACAGCTAGGTCAGAACAACATAAATGATGGACAGTTTGTCAATTCGGCCATCCTGCTTCTTTCAGCCCAATGATGCACCCCATTCAAAGTCAACTGGGCAAATTATCTTTGAGTGAGTCATAGAGCCATGTCTAGCAGTAAACAATCTCTCGCCAAGAAGTAAATTATCAAAAAGTAGATTGGGTGTTCCTTAACATACCATCCCTCCATATACCCTATATACAGTAAAACGAAATGTCATTCTTCAGGCCCACAGGGCAACACACAACAATAAATTACACAGCATTACACAACTACAGATCCACAACACTTCACAACAATTTGAACACGTGTACACTGGGCATTGAACACAAATTAAAGAAGGCACAATTGCTTTCAATAAAAGTAAGTTATTTTACAGGATATTAAACTGCCTTTGCACTTACTGCACTACTACTGTTAATTTGCAGAATTTACCACATTGACATAATGATGTCAAACAATAATTATTCTTTTTTTCAAAGGGTGCAAGTCAGTATTGGTAGCGCAGTGTGGACAGCTAGCTACTGGAAACAGCAGTATCAGAGGGCCTGGTGGCTCCAGGGCATGATAAATGGGAAGGATTGCATAAAAAGGGCCACCTTTATGAAACAACGAATATGTACCAGGATGTATGGACCTGTATGGACCAGGATGACCTGCTGTGGTGATCTGTAAAGGGAGCATCTGAAAGAGGGACAACAAGCCAAAGTGGTGCAGGACTTAAGCAGAATTGTTTTTGTCTTACTTAGTTTACAATAATAAAAATATAATAATACAAAATAACATTAAATAACGAGCAGTACAGTATGTGAGGAACACTGACCAAAGTATGTATAGGTGGTTTAGCAATCTCCTTGACCAAGATGTAATGTTTCAGGATTTTCTCTTAAGCAAACTTATTTTCCTAAACTTTTACGCGCATTCAGGTAGTTTGAAGACGAACCCTAAATCACTATAAACAGCAGGAGCGAGTACAGTTAGAGCTCGGCGCTCTGGCCTGTTTTTTTTTTTTTCGCAAAATAGTATTTTATTAAGTCGGTAAACGTGTTCTAACGTAGCGGGTTCTCATCTTTTATTTGTCCACCAGAAGCCGCCGAAAAAAACACAATGTAGCATAATTAACTTCTAACGCAATAGAAAACCGCCATTCGAATCTTTGGCATGAAGGAAAACGCAAAAGCTTAAAAAACAAACGTCTCCTAAAAAAGAAACAATAGCTTACTGACAAAGCTTATTTAATTTAACGTTAATGAAATCACAGAAAATTACCTAAATAAACAGACAAAGAAAAAACCCAGCGGTAGGACAAGTTTGTATACAAAACCAAACGGAAGATAAAAGTAAAAAATAAAATACAGGATAAATGCTGTAAAAGAGCTACTTACTATGTAAGACCAGAATCATTTCAGTCAAATGTCGCGTTAAGGTTTTCATTCCTAGACAACTGGTGATGGAGGCAAGACCGTACAATGCTGAGCATCACCTGAAGTTCCGACTGCCGACAAACAAAGTATGCAAGACAATTCCAACAGGAGTCGATTCTCGGTTCTCTAGGCATTGGGAGTCGAACACGACTGCGAAGCTTTAGGATGTAGGTTACTGAAATGAACTCAGTATAAATCTCATACTGCTTTAGTAGAATATTGTAGTAGTATGCTATAAGTACAGAAAAATAGTTTAGTGGTGTTTATCAGTTGATGCTAATGAAAAAGAAAAAGTGAGATATTTGATTGAGGAACAACCTTAAGTAGGTCAAAAAGTCCTTAACATTCACATCATAATAATGAATTATGAACCGTAATGATGTTTATTATTAACCAAATATTGCATGGGTTATTTGACTTGGATGAATCGATTCTTTCAATCGGCTCCTTCGAGCCAATCGACAAGAAAAACTCCGAAAAAATCAGTGTCAGTGCCTCCGGAAGCCCCACCCCTCCTTTATACTTCTTACGACTAGTTCTAAACGGTTCATTACGAACTTCATCAGTGCACTCCATATAGTGGCGCCAACGCCGTGCCTAGTGTACTTTATCTTCACTATAGAGCTATTTGGGGCATAGCATTAAACCACGGCCATGCAAACTTCTCCTACACCATTTTCTGTTATTGTCAGTCTGCTTAACTTAGTTTATTTTTCTTAAAGAACTACATTTATACCAAAACTTTTGGCAGTAGATAAAAATAGAAAATACATAAGTCATATAGCTTTCAATGGCGGAATTTAACACATAATAAATGGTCTATTATAGTGTTTTTGAAAACGGTTCATGGTAATGGTTCATCAGTAGCATAAACGTGGTCTTCTGATACACTCTAGTGGTGGATTCAGTAGTTTACACCATGGCAAACCCAAACACACATGTTTACACACCACTCATGCAAATGCGAAGAAATTTCTGTGGTGGTCAAAGTCAAGTTTATTTTTGAAAGTATATCAAGACAATACAACTGGTAATATGTTCTGCCACAAGTTTCCTCCAGGATGTACCATTAAAGTGCTGATGACATGAAACAGTAACACCAGTCCTTAACAAATGTAATATAATCAATTACAGCCTAATTCAAATATAGTCAACGTCGCTTTACTTGATGTCTGATGTAGATTTTAGGTGTGGTCCATCCTTCAGGAGCCTTTTTAAGTCCTGCACGTCTCCAAATTCTTGTTAGATTCCTCTCAAACTTAGTCTGAAATGACAAATTCCAAGTTACTTATTCAATTTGCTCATAATCAATATTACAGGACAATATTTGCAAGTGTGAGTCAGTGGCAGTTATTGGTAGCTACTGCAACATGACAAAAAATGTATTGTGCACATATTATACATAATACACAATGAAAATATTTGTTTAAAAAAAAACCTCTGTAACACAGCCTTTTATTTCTAGCCCATGATAAGAGATAAATAAAACAGAGCAAGGAGCTCAACCCTCCATATAAAATATATCCAGAGCTTGTGATTCTGTGGTAAATTCTTGTGTGGATTCAGGTGCATGTTTTAGATCATCATACTGCTTGAGAATAGAGTAGCTGCCCTGTGATTCTTGGCAGAGGAAGTTAGATTATCTAAGGCTGTCTACTGACACACCTCACACATACTTTTGTTTTTTGGAGGTGGTGTCAAACTGCATATCTGAACTTCTGCTAATCCACTTAAAAAAACAAACATATGTTTTATAAAGCCGGTGACTCTCCAAAAACATTGAACCAAAAAAACAAAAAACGCCATACAACAGCTGGCTTTATCACAATTTGAGAAACATGAAGAAAAGAGATCAAGATCAGAACAATGGACCCCAAAATGTATCCATCTTGAGAGAACCTATAAAACTTTTATCATACTTAGAAATATTTATTGCTTCATTTAATTTGTATTAATTAAGGTAACATGTGAAGAACATGTAAATGAAAACAAAATTAACTGTTATTTTACAATGTAAAGATCTTTTAATTAGTATTCTGATAAATGTTAACAATATGGTAAGCAATATGTAAAATATTTTCACTGACTCTCTATGACACTAACAATTTACAATGATTACACTGAAATTAGGGGATACTTCAAAATGCCTATGAAGTGATTAAAAAAAGAAGCATACTTTTTAACTCATTAAACAAGATCATCAGAAAAGCAAATGAAAAGTCAAAGAAAGTTGTGACTATATTATGATATAAGTGTGCTTTAAGAATAATCTTGCAACATCTTCTGTCCTGATAAGGTAGGATTCTGACTTGTTATTATCTGCTGATT
>JAVSBV010182555.1:0-26840 GCA_033117975.1 Parotocinclus spilosoma | reverse complement strand
CAGCGGGGTCGGCCTGGGAGCCGAAGATCCAGCGGGGTCGGCCTGGGAGCCGAAGATCCAACGGGGTCGGCCTGGGATCCAAAGATCCAGCGGGGTCGGCCTGGGAGCCGAGGGTCCAGAGGGGTCGGCCCGGGAGCCGAGGGTCCAGAGGGGTCGGCCCGGGAGCCGAGGGTCCAGAAGGGTCGGCCCGGGAGCCGAGGGTCCAGAAGGGTCGGCCTGGGAGCCGAGGGTCCAGAAGGGTCGACCTGGGGCCGAGGGTCCAGAAAACCCCCACTAAGGTGCCTGCATTTAAAATCATAAAAAGAAACAAAAGAAAACGGAAGCGGAAGAAATGTTGAAAAATAAAATATAATTTTTTGAGGGAAATTTCACAGAGACCTACAGAGGGATAATTCAAAGGTCTTTTTGATTATTGTAGGAGGTGGGGGATTTATTTCAAATTTGGTAAAGTAAAAGGTTTTGGTTCATCTCCACAAAGAATTTCATATTACTGCTGCAAACGCTCGCTGTGCGTGTCAGGTTAACATTAAAGGCTCATTAAAATGCAAATGTGTTGGGACGCTACACATTTTAAATAATTAAAACCGAAAGGCAGGTTTGACAGCCCTGTATATGTAAAAAGCACCTGTAATAACCTGCAGTGAGAGAAGCAAAGAAAAGACAGGAGGCTGATAAGGTGAAAGACAGGGAAAGTGGAGACAGAAAAAAAGCGAGAGATGTGCAGGAGGGGTGCAGATGCTGACATATCCCCGGTTTCTGTGGAAGTACAGACTCGCGCGTTTCCTCTCTTGTCCTCGTAGCAGCGGCCTCATCGCAAAGCCATGCGCTGAATACAAATCATGCTCTAATGCCTAAATTTAAGGTGTGTAATTTGAACTGCGAGGCTTGTTTAAAACCTATTCATGTACTCCCTGATAATTTCCTAATTCATGACAAACATAACAAGAGTCCACAGAATGAAGGAAGCCGCCACCAGTGGGTAAATTTCAAATGAAATTGGGGTTCAGACCTTCTGCTGACCATTGTGCCCTGATCGAAATTAGCTGATGGTGATGCTTAAGGTTAGGATATGAATCGTTTGCCATTTCTGGCCTGAATCATCAAATCACATGCCTAAAATGTTAAGTGGACATAGAGGCTGGAGCAGATTTGATTTCTGGTCCTGGTAATCAGATCTCAGTGTTACCAGTTTGTTCTATGAGGGTTGAGATAAATAATTAAGTTTTCATTTTCTTTTTTGTGCTGTGCCTGGGCTGTCTTTGACGTTCACCATAGCAACCAATCAAGAGTCACTTAGTCACTTATTACTTATTCACTGACTTTCCGTACAGACTTAACCCACTCACTTATGCCGGGACATTCAAAGACACCAATTGACCAAACACAGGTCACATTTAGTGAGTGTGAGAAGATTTAATTCTCTTGAAAAGGAGGAGGAGGAGCAAAGAATTTAATTTGTTTGAGATTTGAGTTTTACTTTAAGAAGTATTTACAAAGAATGTTCAGCACTTAAATAAAACTTGTTTGGCACCGTAAAACCTAGGTAAAAATCAGGTCGTTTTTTTAAACTAGAGGTTGTAATATATTTCTTCTGTTACTATTTTATTGTGTTCCTTTCTTTTGTTTTTATTTTTTTAGGAGAGGGGACTCAGACAACCACAATGGAACAAACATAAACGTAATATAAACATTAACGCATTTTACAAATTTGAATGCATACATTTTAAACATTTAAGAGGAGTTTTGCTTGTGTATTAGTTTTTATTTAACGTCATATCAGGAGGTATATTCACGGCAGGTTATATCAACACATTGGTTATGAAAAAGCTTCACACAGGCCAAGGCCAGATCGAAACAGGGCTCTCAGAGCCTTGAGGCAACTGCACTAACCAACAACCTCAAAAACATCTCAGCATAAATTTGTGCCTGAACGTTTAGGAATCGTTCCACATGGTCTTTTATTTTAGTGTTAAGCACTCAGGACAATCAATCAGGACACTCAGTCAATTAAGGACTTAATTGACTTTTTAATTGTTTATTAAAATTAATCAGGTCAAATGTTTTTCAGCATATTACTAATCCTTCCTAAGATTGCATTGCTGTTACTGTCAACTAACTAGTGAAACTCAAAGCTAACATTGCAAAGAGGAGAGAAAAGACATTCAGTGTTGAGCGTTTAAAAAGAGGATGACAGGCCATGACTAAACATAAGCCAGAGTGTGTCAAGTGGAGTTGAAAAGATAAACAATAGGCCATCAACTCGACAAGCACAAAGCATTTGTTCCTAGCTCTGCGTTTGAGTATATGCTCATCAGGGAGGGGGAGGTTTATTTCAGGAGGCACCTGGAGAAGACAGCATGTCAGATTGACAGGTCAAAACCTATGCAGCCTGGTTTAAACTTAAAAAAGTAAGAAAAAATAATGATGAATAATGCAGTCGGCTTGTATTTATTGGATCTGTGAGCATTTACTGTGGAAACTACACAGGACCTACCCTACCCAACCTTCATGTGTAAGCCAGGCCTGAAGTTTGAACCTGGGTCCTCAAGAAATGTTTCCTGGAGCTAGTTTTTACCTATAAGCAAGAGGAAGTGCTACCACTCATGCGCCGATCTAGGATCACAGAAAGCTGGGGTCTAATTGGCAGCACAGGGCGCAAGGTGGGATCCAAGCCTAGATGGTCAGTAACCAAACTAAGGCCATGTTATGGCACATGCACTGATACATAGAAACAGCTAAAGCAGAGTACATAAAGGAAACCCATGCAGACACAGGGAGAAACAATTAAGTACAGTGGATTTAAAAATCTTAATGAATTACTAATGGAGTGCTTAGGTGACAAAACTGTCTAACATACTAGCCCAGAAGTAGATTAGTGTCTGTAATTTAAAATATGGAAAATCTTATAGCTTCCTAATTTGCTGTTTCCATAACAGTACAAACTGAATCCCACTTTGTCATCAGCAACAGAAAAGATGACTCAGCCATGCTGCAGCCTTACAGGCAGAGACTCAAGACAAAAACCTTATTGAAACTGACAAATAAAGAAAGAATTTCAGTCTAGGCGTCTAGGCAACACAACACAGACATTGGATGTGAGATGAGTGAAGCGGTGTAGATTTCTAAGCTCTAGTGGGAAGGGTTTCACATGATCAGAGATGAATATTGCAAACAATAGGAGGATTGGTTAATAATTGTAAAGCAACTTAGGATGTTTCATTTCTGCTCTTCAAACAGAGCAATAGAACCCATTCTCAGATGCCTGATAGCATAGTTTCATAGGTGCCCTATAAGGTTATCATCCTTATTATGAAGGCTATTAACTTACTTAACCCATATATTGCGTTGCCAGGTACATTAGGTAAAATACAGGTTTAATGACATGTAGAAGAATAAGGCATGCAGCACTGAATCACCAGGTGTTTTATATCATGATTCCATAATATTTTCCTATACTTTATTTAAAAACACAATTACGACTGACTACAACAATTATATTTATTTTTATGCAATGTTCTCTTAATGCCACGTGGTTGGAATTTTGAAAAAGAAGTTTTGTGGTATTCTTCTATGATACACTTTTTACTACAAAATAAAAAGATATTCTCCATGAGTGGTGATTCCATATTTTTTTTGCAGAGGTTGTATACACTGCTCACAAAAATTTATTTTCATTTCATTTTGAAAGTTTAAAGTACCTCCCCTCAGCAAGGACAAGGATGCATCTCTTTCCAGTATTACTGCTAGTTAATATTGTTCAACCTCAAGTAAAAAGAAAAATATACATTATTATTATTATTATTACTATTATTATTATTATTATTATTATTTTTATAGTAGGGTATATTCTTCTGTTTATTTAATTTACTATTATTTTACTATCTTTCTATCATTCATTTAATATTGTTCTCTGTGCTCTGTTGGAACTGTGCTGCTGTAACACACAAATTTCCTTCGGGATTAATAAAGTTCGTTCGTTCGTTCGTGCTGTCTGTCTGTCTGTCTGTCTATCTATCTATCTATCTATCTATCTATCTATCTATCTATCTATCTAAACTCTCACACTAAACTATGTGACCTGTTTTGGTCATTTTTTGCTCTGTTTCTTTTTCTTTATTTATTTTTTGAGCCAATTTACTCATTTTGGGCTTGTTTCCATAGACCTGGTTGCTTAATTCTCTTGTGGGACCTGGCAACGCTGTCTGAGCTGTTGTGTTGTTGTTGAGTGAGACCACTTTTGTAGTCTCTGTTTTGCTTGGTTTAAGAAAGAGAATGTCATGAAATATCAATATTTAACCTAGGCTACAACACATTTGATGTGGGAGAATTTACACCAAACGTCTGCCTGCCAAAACCTTATAACGCTGGATATCAGTCAGCTGCAGCTCAGGAAGCTGGTGCTAACGTTCCAGTAATGAATGGCAGATGGGCCCCGTCAGGCATGGATCAAAACACAGGGCGGGCCGTTTCGACACAATTCAGAACAACTTAGCAATTAATAAGGAGATGATGTAAGTGGATACGTTTTCTTGCTGGAAGTCTGACCATGACTTGCTTTGAATGTACCAGCTGTTCTCTCTTCTTTCCGCTACGGCGTCCCGCCACTGATTCTTTTAGTTGTAAGCAGTACCGGACCGTTCTATTTTTAGCCTGTATATAGGGCACTTAGGATACCCTTTATCACATGATATTTAGATCACTTATTGCTCTCCTGCAAGCATGTTTAGCTTACCTGTGTTATGATTATACATGAGCATCAGTTTTAAAGCTCGCTTTGACTGGGTTGTTGGTAGTATGATAAAGCAGCCATGTAGCTAGAGGATGGGTACTAATATTGGGGCAGAATTGTGTAAAAAGAAACAGCTTTAGAGCCATAAAAATGACTTATTATAATACATAATTTAACAGCAGTCAACCTGCACCAGTACAGACATAAAACCCTGAGCTGATAAACAGTGTGTTTATCCGAGTCATAGCACCTCTATTGAAAGATGTGTATCAGCGCTGTACTGCACAGCACCTCGGACCCAAATTTATTTCTTTACATATACTCCTGCATTTGTCCTCAATAGACCGGCTTGTACACACCGGGCTACATAAGCGTTGTCATAATCATTCTTAGACAGTTCGGTGGGAGGGGTGTGGGGGGGAGGGTGAAGCCCTGTCAAGGTGTGTAGCTGCTAGGGTGTGTGGTGTGAATGTGTATTGTTATTATAGCAGGTTCCATCAGCTTTATCAGTGCTGGAACGTGAAGCCCAGAAGCTATCAGGCAGTGCTCACAATAAGCTAAGGCACGGGGCACAGGCTGATAACTGGTCACACATGGACCCACAGAACCGAGCAGAACATACACATGCACATACCGAGTGAACACACAGATACGAATCACATCCAAGGTCTTTTCAGGAACCAGTTTCCTGATATGGTACATTTAGGAATTTCTGACACAAGAACGGCAGAAGGCGTGAGCTGAATTCTAGATGAATGTCAGGCAATTAATCGTATGCACAATAATTATTGCTGTAGTCTGTTTTAGATCTGTAGTGTCGGGTGCACTGATAGGTGAAAAAGGTCAACGTGGGGCACTCTTGACATGTTTGACATGCTTCTGTTCGCCCCATGAATATATCACTTGCTGTACTTCATTTTTCACTTATTTACTTCTTCATTTGCTTTTCTGATGATCTTATGTAATGACATAATACCAATTGCTCCTTTTTAATTGCTTCATATTCATTCTGAAGTTTCCTGAGCTGTGTAACTCCTTGGTTTCCTATTCGACTTACAATGGATTACGTATCCCCGTAGTAAAATGGAGACTACTTGTACCTCATAATGTGTGACCTTATTTGTAAATGTTATTTTCTTCCAATTTGGCATGTCTGAAATGTGAGCTGATTCCCCAGTTCACTTTACATCATCAGACATCAGCGCACTTCTATGGCAAAAGTAAATCCACAAGGAGGAATGTCCCATATCCGTCCATTACCTTTGCCGGCGTCTCGATGAGCCAATGAGGCAGGTTTGCTGATCCCCATCAGACACAGCTAAATGTCTGTGTAGCACCAGGCCAGGCCAGAGGCACTCAGAAACGTCTCAATGGTAGTGGGCTAGCATATTTGACCGCTGCATCCACCGTGCGTCATTGGTGTGACCTTTTAAGCTGTAATACAAAGACACATGACTCATGTATGACATTTGTCTGTATTAACACTCTTATGACAGATGTGACTAATTTATGACCTTTTTACTGAATTTAAAGTAAAGCAACTTTCTTTACATCTGCATTATCCCCATCCACCCATTTTATTGGTGCCATGGCATAGCGGATGCATGCACAATTAAATCAACTAAACTCTGCTTTTCTTAGGTTTTGATTATACTTTTTAAGGGTCTTTTTAAAAAAGTAATTCAAATCACATGGATTGGTCGAGATACTGAAAGATGAAAGACAATTGTACGGCTGCTTTGAGACAGTTCAGCACTGTAAAAAGGGCTACTGAAATAAATCTTTGACTCTTTCATTAGCTACCTGATAAGTCCTGCTATAAATGTTTAGCTGCAGTGCATGGTTTAGCTCTAATACTTGCAATAGGGTAGCAGTAGCAATCTAATGATTGTCCTCTCTCTACGTGTTAGGTATTCTCTACTGAATACCTTTTTTGATTCTTTTTTTAATGGTTTGGTAATGTAAGTATGTAGCCCATAGCTCTACCCCTTCTGAGCATACTGAAGAAGGTGCTATGCATTCACCATCTATAAATACATGTCACTTTCTATGTCTATGTTAATTTGGCTTAGTTTTTTTTGTCATTTGTGAGATGTTGATCTATATTTTGAATTCCATACACTAGTTACACCTAGTCAATCCTAAGTCTACAAGGTCATTTCACTGTAAATAAATAGTACATGTGATGGCGTAGCTGAATGCCTACCTGCTATATGCACTGCACGCTACTGCATTTGAGTATGTTCTTTATATCTGCAAACACTGTGATTCAAGGACTGAGTGCTTTTAGCATCAGCTGTTTGAATGTGAACAAAACCGTGTCTGTTTCACCTGCGTTGGAACCATTTAATTTGCCGTTTTAACACTCCTGCCTCTTTGAAAGCAGAACTACATCACTGATGAGAATCGCAGTCATGAATTATTACCTGACAAGATGAATCATAATGTTTGTAGAACCCGTAGCAGATTGCGAGCTCCAGCTGATGACTATTTTTCAGCAGGTTGTTTTGCTGCTGGTGGATGTCTTGTGTTTTGTATTGTAATTATGTCTCATGCAAAGTCATAAAGCTCAGTGTCAACACCATCTCTCTAAAGAGCGCATGCATATTCATACGGCTGCTAACTATTCATGCACAAATGTCCAACCACATCAGTCTGAGTCAATCAAATCAATCTGCTTAATATTGTTTATGTCCCCCTCATGCCACCACGGCTCTGACCTCCGGATGCATAGATTTCACCTCTATAGGTGTCCTGTCATCTCTGGCACCATGCTGGTTGCTGCAGAGATTGTATAATTTGCGGTGGAGTCTACATGGGTCAGACTGGTTTGTCCAGCACAGACAGTCAGAGAGGATTCGTTTAAAATATATTTTATTAAGGATTACAGAATATTGGAGTATATCAGCATTGCCATACATTGTGAAATAATGTGGCATTCACATAATCCTTCATTTATTATCTTTTGTTTAATCCACACGGGGTCGTGGGCCAAGGGCAGGAACAACTTTAGATGGGATGCCAATCCATCATAGGGCGCACACACGCACATAGTCACACACTTTAGAGACACCAATTAACCTAACAAGCCTGTATTTGGACTGTGGGGGGGGGGGACCAGAGTACACAGAGTTAACCCACGCAGACACAGAGAGGAGATGCAGACTCCACACAGAAAGGACCCGGACCACTCCACCCTGGGAACCCGGGACGTTATTGCTATGAGGCAGCGGTGCTACCAACCGAGCCACCTTGCTGCCCGGCATTCACATAGTATTAAACTCTATAAGTAAACTCTGCAAGGACAGTAGGTCACCATTAAATTTGTTGTTGGTATACTGGCCTTATACCTGCAGTTACTTTTTAGTAACAATATTTTTGTTTCTGGCAAGCCGAGGTTCAGTTCAATACTATTTCTGTTTACTTATCTTCTCTAAATGCAAGATAATTATTGTTTTTTTAGGAAAGAAATGCATTCTTAGTTGACTTAGCTTTGTGTAAACTTGTGTGAACAGGTGGGTGCTTAATACAGTGCGTGCTTAGCTTACTATGGTGAAGATTCGTGTCTGAAATGATACAATGCTTATTCCCCACACTACCAATTCTGTTCATATCAAATGCACTTTGTTTAACGTGCAGAATGTTTTTTATATGCTGAAATGTCAGTGTACTCGCTGCATGTTTTAGTTAGCAAATAAAGCAGCAGGAGTGATGTGTGAAATTATGTTGGTTAAGAAGCAAAAAAGAACGGAAGGTCTAAGGACACGAACATGTCGACTGCTTTGGCCCGGTACCGCGATAAATCAGCGCGACATATTGGTGAGGACAAGTCTAGATTGTAACCAAATTCAAGTAAGCTGTATTTTTCTGGTAAAAAAGCACCTTAGCTTCCATTTATGAACTGATTTAAAAAAATCGTTTTTATTTTCAAGGGTTTCTACATGAAGCACAAAAAGGTTTTGATTCCTGTTACTTAAAATCTCACTAGGGGTGTGTATTAGTGTTAAGCCCCCTGTTATGGCGGAAAATAAGTCATTTTCATGAGAAATTAGGGACAATTAGGAAAAATTTGGGCCATGACAAGTAACATTTTGCTTTGGTTTTTCATTTTCAAGTAATCATTCAGTAAATGATGTGAGGTATTTAATACTTTATTATTAATAAATAATACATTTTCTATTTATTAATAATAATAAGCTTCATGTTAATGATTTTTACAATCAGTGTATTAAGCATGTTTAAGGTAGACTAAGCTATGATATGTACAGCATATACTAAACTCCTTGGTTTAAAGTATATTACATTTCCGATAAATGTGTCAGAATGTATTGCAATCGCAAATTGGGGAGCATTTATTCATGTATTCTGTTGCACAGTTTGGGAACATTTGGAGGTCAAGTCAACAATTAGCATTCCTTGTCATGATTCTCAAACCATTTTTGCAGTGAATCAAGGAGCTGTTAAAAGAAGCTAGTTTCATTAGGGAACACTGTTACTAGGAAGGGATAGACTTGGTCTGTAACAGTGATTAAGTAGGTGGTACCTAGTCACATACAAGTGAATGCCAGGACTCATGATTTCCCAGCCTCCATGTTATTCACTTTATCTGTCAGTGGTTTTAATGTAATGGCTTTTTTGTTATTGCTGCTGCAGCATCTCACTGAATTAAATAGATTTTTCCTCCTGCTGGGAACAGTCAGTAGGGAGAGATTTGACTGACAGGCAAACTGGCCATAACCGATTTTAGGCTTAAAGTGGGAAGGCTGAACCATGTCTCCATCTCACCTGTTCTCCAGCCAGATCTGAGATGTGCTTTAAAATACCAAGGAGTCAGCAAAAAGGCATTAAGCATCAGTTATTCATATAATTATCTATTGTATATTATGGGTTAGGTAAGCTTAGTATATCTTAATATATGTACAACTATTGGTTATTGTATAGGTGTTGAAAGTGTAATGGTGATCTCATAGACCTACTTATTGAAAGGACCTTCCAATATCTTTGGCTTTTGCCACTTGGAAGCACGCTCAACTACAGCTGATTTTCGTTCTTCTTTAAGATAGAATATTTATCATCAGCCTTAGCTTAATTGTTCCGGAAAGGTCACATAGGCAGAAATATATTCACATCATTAACAACCGTAGTTAAGAAGGAACATGAGTGCCCAGTGTGAAAAGAGATGACATACATATCATGCTTCAAAGGACATTGGCCAAAATAGGTTGTTTTATGCATCTTGAGTATCAGGATTGGATCTGGATTTGAAGAAGCCTCATAAAAATGTGTGTATAAATCCCATTATCCAGTTTTTATTACATTTACACTCCGTAAGGTAAACCTCCTTGTTTCTACACTTGTTGTCCGTTCTATCAGGTTCACTTTTTATATAGATGCACGCTGAAGTTCTGCACTTAACCTGTAGTCCATGTGTTTCTTTGTTTGTCCCATTTACACTGTTCTCTAATGGTCAGGAACCCCACAGGACCAGCACAGATTAGGTCCCATTTGGGTGGTGGAATATTATCGTTTAAAAACTCCAGCAGCACTGGTGTGTTTGATCCAGAGAATAGAGGATAGCCAGTAAACTTGTTGTATGTGAGAAAAGTAGTGAGCTAATCTTAAAGATTATCACCATATTTTAAAATTAATGATGGTTTTTATATATTAATTATTGTAACTGTGGCTCAGTTGTGATTGCAACCACCTGACAAGAAAAAGTAGGATTGAAAACAAAACAGTTTCTGAAGTAGTGATGCAACTTTACTTCAGTATGTGGTTATATTAACAGGTTTACTTCTTAGAGTAGCAATGTTATTGCTCAGCAACCGAAATAAAGGGTTCCTGGAAATAAATGGTTCCTTAATGTTGGAAACAAAGCTGTGTGAATGTGTTATGACTACTAAAGTGTATAAAGAGCTAAAGTGTCATAGCTATAATTTCATTTCTGAGTGACAAATCTGTTACAAAAACACCAACGTCTGTCAGTTAACTTTATTTACCATACTTAGTGTTGGATGCCATGATGTCTTAAAATTGTGGACTAAAATTCGTCTTGCTGCTATAACAGTGTTTCCTAATTTTTTTTTGTACTGTGACTGTGAGGCTAGACACTGATGATGCACAACAGGTCCTGGCTCACTGTTGACAATCCAGATCATTTTAAAATGTCTGATTTAGTTAAGGTCAGGGCTCTTAACAAACCAGCCAAGTATCCATAAAAGTTGGCAAGCTATTTTTTATAGACTTTATTTTCAGACAAAATGTTGACGAACTGACTTCTACTTGCGTGGTGAAAACCTATGAAAGTTCATCCTTGGAGCAAGAGGCCTAAGGGCCATGCACAAATGCCCAACAGTGCCAATGATTACAATTTCTTATAATTCCCGTCAAGATCCCTGAAAACTGAGAATCCACTACCCAATGATAAAAACTATCTGATTATACACTGTGGATACCATAACCACATCCCATCTGAGCGATACCACCACAGGATCCTTTAAGTTGATGGTAAGGTAAGGTAATGACACATTTAAGGTAATGACAGCACTGCAGGGCATCATAAATATATTTGATATTTGGAGTTTTGTTCAGACCTTGAACAAAAGCCTAATGTTTCCAACTGAAAATAAAGAGGTGGAGACAGAACCTGGGACCTTGCCAGCTCAATATTGAAGTGGCTGGGAACAATCTGGCAACGTAAGAAGCGTGGCACTCACTGTGTTGTTCATCGTCGCTGCAGTTGTCAAATTCATCACTGATGTGATTAGAGCTGCTCGCTGGAGCTGATTACAGTCGGGTAGGAACGGCAGAGGTGGCTTACAGGAGAGTTTCATGAAGAGTGAAGAGCTAAAGAATAAATTGCATGAAGAAGGAACAGGTGAATAGATCTGTTTATTAGTGATTCAACAAAATAGAAACACTTACTGAAAACTAATAAATTAGCATTAGCATTTTATGACATGTAGTAAATATTTACAATATTGATTCTTCAAATAAACAATAATTAGATACAGAGGTTCAAATCATCTGTCCAGGGAATAAAACCAGAAACAGAGTGACACCCCCATTATTATTTAAGGAATATTTTTCTTCCAAACTGCTATATTATCTTACAACATTACAACATGTTCATAATCATTAAAGCTCACAAATATTGGTTTGAAGATCAATGGAAAAGAGTATTATGGACTGACAAATCAAAGTTTTAAATTTTTGAGTACATTTGTCCAAATTGTTATGTATGGTCATTATACCATTAATAACATACCAACCATAAGGTGACCTTAAACTTTTGGACAGCACTATATAAGGGATTTGACATTTTTAGTGGCAGGGCATTTTAATATTGATGGACATTTCATCACTGATGATTGTGTTGTCATTTGTTGCTATGGCAGCGATCATAAAAAAAAAAAAAAACACACTTCTGTAACTTTTGAACCCCATGGAATAAATGTTGTGATTTAAATCAACCCCCCTTGTTTCTTGATGAAGTATATTTTTAATTACGGCTACATTTGCTCATTATAATGAGATTGCACTTACGTTATTGTGATAACTTTATAACAGTAACATAGTCATCCCAATTTAAACGTGAATGCACTTTCTACTGATTCATGTAACCATGGATACATGCATTAGGTTTTTATCCTCTTAAAAGGCAGGAATAATCCACCATAGGGCACATACACTCACACACTCATTCACACATTCACACACTGGGGGCAACTTTAGAGTCATCAGTTAACCTTACACATGTATTTGGGCTGAAGGAGGAAACCAGAGTACCCAGAGAAAACCCGTACAGGCATGCAGACTAAGAAAGGACACAGACCACCCCACCTGGGGACTGAGCTAAGGTCCGTGCTGCCCCCACAGATACACTCTGAAGATATTAAATAGAAAAATTCAAAAAAAAATATCATTCATTAGTGCTAAATTGCTGACTACACTGCACAGGCGGTGAATCATCACTTTGTAGAGCTACCTGCTGTTAGTCAGACCTAGCCATGTTGAGATAACAAAATATTATATACAGGGTTTAGTTTCAGGCAACAGCTGGATGATTTTGAAAGTATTCTCCCCACAGAAGCATCAGGACTACTCTGTAGACTATTAAGCCTATTAGTGGATTTTGGCCATATCACCCATCCTGTTCCCAGCATATGCTATCTATCATAAAATGTCAACTGTGCCACTTTTAATAAATGTATTGTTAAAGTGTCAGGCCAGCTTGTTAAACTGTAATTTCCTGTCAATTGAGTATAAAAAAACTGAGGTTCCATCATAAGAGTGCAAACAAAAGGCAAGAATATGGCAAATATGTTTTCAGTCAGGACTGTGTATCGCCAGAGTGCCGTTTTAAACTGAACTACTGAACTGCTGGTTGTTACTTGTAATCTCTCTGTAAAGATTTTTTTCTGGAGTTCAGGAACTGTAGTGTGTTTTTATTCACTGCTATTCAATTTTTTTCTGCACTGATCGACTCTGTGAAGGTTTGTTGCTATATGATCACAGTCTATTGTAATAATGCCTCTGGTGTAGGAGCAGCATGGTTATTAGGAGGCTGCTGTGAGAGGCAAGGGAGGGAGGAAAGATACAGAGAGAGAGAGAGAAAGAGAGAGAGAGAGAGAGAGAGAATGTGAGCTGTCTTTATCACCCAGCTGAAGCCCGAATGGCCTCGGCCTACTGAATGAGAGTGAGATTAAAGACAGACCGTTTCGTGGTGGCATTCAGTGTCTGAAAGCGGGCCACGCTACCCACAGCATTCTGATGAGCCCTGGTGAATGGCCTCATGCACCTTCAACCAGCCTAGGGGTGATTAGAGCGCCTCCGCTCCCAGATAAATCGCCAACGCTCGAGGCGCCTGGCCTTCTTCAAGAGGTGAAAAATGGGGCTTGCTCGCTCGAAGAAGGGGTTTTAACCTGTGAAAATGCTCACCGTTTAAAGATCAGCATCATGGGCCTCTGGGAGAGGAAGCCCATTTAATTAAAGAGAAATAACGTGGAACTGCAGGCCAGCACATGGGGATTAGAGGGAAGCAGCAACCAGAGCCAGAAAGTTGTTCTTACTCCTGACCACCTTCTTCCTCTTCTGAGCTAGAGTGGCACTTGGATGTTTGTAAACCCTTTAGAATGTCCTGCATACAGAACCTAAAACTTCATCTGATCTCAGTACAAGTATCAAAAGTGGATAAAAAGAACCCAAATAATTTGTTTCATTTCTTTGGGAAAATTATTTGGTATAATTTCCCTGTAGGCGGCAAAAGGATGTAAAACCTTGCTTTGAGTGTCGAAATGTTTTTAGAAACTGTTGATCAGTTCCGCACAAGGATTTAGAGAAATTTCCTGGGTTTCCTGCTTCTATAAGACTTCTGTTGGACTAAGGGTTAGTAGTGTGTTTACGGTTGCTGTATTGCTGCTGCATCCACATTCTTTTGATACTCAGTTTGCAAATAGATGCCCTGTCATATAATTCAGACTTCATTGTTTCAGCAATAATAACAAACTGTCTCAGATGCAGCAATACAGGCCCAAACCACGATACTACCGCCACAATGTTTCACAGGGCAGGAATGTAGTGTAATTTTTTAATAGACATACCACTTCTCATTTAAACCAGAAAGTTTTATTTTTGTCTCAAACATTTGCAAAAAATGTTTTTTTTTCTGAATTGTCCATGTGCCATATAACCTGAGCAGTGATCACCTTAGATCATTTTTACTTAAAAATGAATGACCAAGCAAATCATTTTTGTGTCATTTTCCCTGTCTATATATTTAAGATATGTATGACAAGCTGATGCTGGTTTCAGAAAGTACCACTGTATAGCTCTATGTCAATAACCTGATACAAATGCAACCATGGGAACGCTTGTGAACATGTACAGACTAAATATGCTGATTATGATCGGGTAACTGGTATCCCTGCATTTTGTTGTTGTTATTGCAAAAAGGCTGAAGCAGCAAATCTGGTAGACTGAGATTTGAAACCACATCCCAAAGAAATTGATTTGGAAAGTCAGATTTTATGTTATTTGAAACTGCCCAGCCTGTATAGTCCAAGCTGTATCTTTAGTTTCAGATCAGATTTATGCTGCTTGTCAGAAAAAAGCTGTAGTATATTCTCATTGTTTCTCATGGGGTTTTGTTTCCCAGTATGTATCACAAGGTCTTTCTGACTATATTATGTTTCTCAATGGCACACTGTCAGACACGTGGTGTTTCCCATGATCAAAGTGTTTCTAAACACACACACACACACACACACACACACACACACACACACACACACACACACACACAACATCTACAGCTTCAGAAGTGTATTCTTGTTTAGAATCCTGATTATTAGGAATAGATTATGTTACTGATCTCTTAAGGCACTTTTGTAAGTTGCTCTGGATAAGGGCGTCTGTTAAATACGTAAATACAAAAAAACCAAACAAACAATATCTATCTATTTCTCACCATTTCTCATAGGTGCAAATTGTTTCTTACTATTGTACTTTGGTATGTATGTTTTCTCACTGTTTTATGGGTACTTTTTATGGTTTCTCATAGGTACTTAATGGTTCTGACAGTTTCTTACAGACACACAGTGTTCTTCAATGTTTCTCAAAGGCATACAGTTTTTCTTGATGGTTCTCACAGGCACAGTGGTTCTCAAATAAGTGTAGTGTTTGTTCTTGTTCCTCATAGGCATTGTTTGTCAGTTTTTCTTTATGTCTGCACCTGCAGAAAAGCATCATATAATGAAAAGGCAACAGGGGAACTAAGGGGGATATAAATTGATCAACTCTTTGAAAATACTAAATGTGAACCTACACTCAATACTCTATAGAACATTTCCAATCAAGTGATATCTAACCATAACCTAATACTCCTGAAGAGACATCATCGTGGCATTGCTGGACTAAGTTTACTTTTATTGAGAGACATTTTCAGAAGCTTTTATGCATCCTGGAAACTGTAACAGAGCGCTAATCTGTTTGCTCTGTGGTAAACACACTGGCGGTTCTTGTTAGACTTGGAAGCTGCTGATTTACTGATGGGGCAGATGCTTACTCCACAGGAATGAAGAGTTCTCTGACCTTAAACCTAGCTTTTCTCTCTTTTATTTCTAGTGTTGTAGTGTTTTAGTCTTGGAGTTATATTGATTATTCTTGTGAGCCAAGGCCCTCACAGCAGAATTAAAGAAACGAGCCTTTGCGCTGTGCTGAAAAGATGCACTGTGTCCGTTTCTCACCATGATTAAGCCTGTTAAAGGCTTCATTTAAAGTTACCCTGCTAGCATAGAGCAAAGCAAAGGCCATCCACTTTTTACTGGCTCAGTGTCTGAATCCAAATTACTGTTTGGACACACAGCATGCGCTATGATTTTGCTCTCTGAACATATGTACAGTAATTCACTTTAAAGAATGGTTGATGCTTTGCTGTTGTTACGCCTAATGAGACCTACACTGCTAGTTTTAGGGTTTATTTTCAGCAGGTGTCAAGAACAAATTATACCTTTAGCAAATGAATGGAGGAACAAATCCGAACGATAAACTAATATCAAAGTTGTATTCTGGCATTTGTTTTCTAATCTTCCGTATTTTCATGAATAAGTTTAGTATTAATTTAATGGAGAATTTGATGTTTGGTGGTGGATGCTGAAGGTTATTTGACATTATTGGATACGTATGATGAAGTTTGATGGGAAAAGTTAACACTTGATGGTAAAATGTAAATTTTGATGGTGTGTTGATGTTTCATGGAATTTCATATTAATTTATCTGTGATGCAGAAGTCCATAACGTGCCATATGTGCCTTTTTTTGTAGTGTGATATGCAAATGTTGGTCTGAGTGTGAGTTATGTGTAATGCATTGGTTTAGAAATGCCTTTGTTTGACCTACCATCATTCTTAACTGAACTCTTTATATTACTTTAAATTTCAATCAGTGCTAGGAGGTATACCAGTTTGTGGTAGACCATTTTTGAACTGCTGTTAAAAAAACTGTCAGGAGTTTGGAAGGTTTTTTTATTAGTCTGATTCAGATCAAAGGGCTATATATTTGCAAAGTTTGTCGAGCCGCTGTTGAAGAATGAGATTATTCGTCATTCAGTGCCATAAAGCCAAAGTCTCAGATATATGACTGGAAAAGCAAGCACAGGAGAAATAAAAATATTAGCGGTACCTTGGCTTTTGTGCTCTTTATTTTGTTTTAAAGGTCAGTCCAAACATTTCACTTTTCTCTAGCTGTGCAAACCTGTGGCTTTTAGTTGACCAGTAATATTAGTAAATGAGTTGAGTGGTAAATCTTGATGTTTACATGTGATGGGGAGCGTTGATGTCAATATTAAAATTAAATTTAGTTTGTTGGTAAAAATGTACATTTTTAGAAAATGCATTTAAGCTTCCATCAGCTATTGGTATTAGTTCAATGTATTTACATTAAAAAGCTATTTTATTTATTTGGTTTGGAACGACAAGGTGTAAACTGACAGCAATAATTGTGATCCCTTAGCTTTGGGAGACAGCTCAGACTAGAGATCCGTCACCACCTGTAATAAATGGTAAAATCAATTTTCATCTGCCTGACATGAGATGGAAGAAGGACAAGAAACGCAGTGTATCAATAATCAGAGCATTTATTAAGTCGTTCTGATATGAACGTGGGCATGTTCATTCATCTTATTAATAGATACATTTGCCTGGGTGGACAGCACATATGCATTTAAATCAGCTCCATCATTCTTGCGACAGGTGCACTTGATGGAAAAATGTCAGTTGGCAATCTGAAGTGATGGACAATCAATTCAAAAATGTTGAGACAACAGCATGGACAAACTGTTTGTTTGTGCGTATTCAGAAGTCCCAATGTACTGATGAGCAACAATGTTTATATTCTGTAGAATTCAGTATTCAGTAAAAACATGTCCATTATTACACTACCACCACCAGCCTGGACTATAGACAAAATGCAGTTTAGTTCATTGATTTATGTTGTTTGCATTCAGTTCTGACCCTGCCATCTGTATGCCTCAGCAGAAATTGAGGTTCATCAGGACCCAGCAGAATTGTTACAGACTTTGGCTGTTCTCTTGAGGCCTGTTACAGCCTCAGGTTTCTGTTTTTGGCTGACAAAATCAATAATCTAATGGCCATCTGCTGTTGTAGCCTACCAGTCTCAAGGTTTAACATGTTGTCAATTCTCAGATACTTTCTGGAGCACTAGGTACTTTGTCTTTGCATAACGTTTGTAGACTGATGCAAAAAATATTTCGAAATGTATGAAATACTCAAATCCAGGCACCAAGAATCATGCCTTGGTCAAAATCACTGAGATCATTGTTTCCTTGTTCTGATGGTTTATGTGAACTGGACCTGAAGTGTGAAGTGAAGTGATCTTATGCATTTTAGTGCTGCCACACAACTGTCTGATGAGATCCTTGCATGAGGGTGTAGCTGTGCAGGTATCTAAAGTGCACATTGTTTATATATATGTTTATATACAGGTATGTGCAATTCACTCTCTGATCAATCAATAGTCCCTTTAGTGATTAAGTCTTAAGTAAAAAATACAAATCTGGCTTTTAACTCCGCGTGTTCCGGCAATAAACAGTCAATCAATGAGGTCACCTCACGGGCAATCAGGCATGCACTTGCACTAGCAGAGGTGGGAGACAGAGCTTAAGAGCAGAAGTCTGTCATTCGTGTATGTAAATGCCTGTCTGCATGTCTGTCTGCCTGTCTGTGTACCATGTTTATATTGTGTACCAAATGTCTCAACGATGATATAATGATCTGACGAGTTTGACACTGTGGGAACATCTTGCTAGTTCCCACAAGGGAAAGTTTTTTTAATTTATTTGTTTTTTTTAAGAAGCTTAACTTTCTTTTGAGAAACTTTTTGCACAAATTACTTGTGGTTGTGTGGATAACATTAAAATATTCATTTGTAACAAGCTGTAAGTGACATTTGGAAGTTTAAGTACCTGTCCAGTTATTTTTGTACTTAATACTGTCTACATATTTGGCTTTCATCAGTCAAAAGTATCAGGCTTCGTAATACCATCATACTGCTTTACCCTAGACAAGATCATAACAGTACATTACAATAATTTAGATTATAATTGTACATTTCTGTAAATAAATTTTAAAAAGTTGTGTGTAAAAGTTCAGACTTTGGGTGCATTGACATATCGTTTCCATGCAGTTTTCTATTGAAAATATCCTGTATGTTTGTATTCTGAGTCGAATTTCACATGGAATCTTACAGCATCATAGTTCCTCTATCAGATTCATTCTTCCAGCATTGTATTGTAGTGTTATCAGATCACACATACCTAGTCCCTCACATGATGTGAAAGAAAACAGGACTCACGACCCTCCTCTGTTTTTTCATAGGCTAGTTTTGATACTGCTGTTCCCATGGTTGGCAATTCTGATAGTGGACATGGGGTTAACATAATCTCTGATCATGAGACAATGCAATGCACTATGCTTTCACACATTCCTCCTGGAACCAGCAGCACAAATCTCTGGGACTTTTCCCTGGGTTTCGAACCATAACCTTTCTTGCCCTCAGAGATCGAGAAGCCTTTGGTACCCAAGTTAATATCAGAATTCGACCAGTAAAAGAAAGTACTCACATCTTGACAGGCCTTGATTTTTCAGACAGTGATGTCTCAGCAATAACGATTTGCCCTTTTGACCTTCATTTTTCATGCAGAACCTCCTGGACACTAATACTTCCCTTTATATCGCTGTACTTTCTGATCCTAATTAGTGAGCAGGACGGCTCAGAAATGACCAATTACATATTACATGAACTGTTGTCCTTTTCAGAAATCAAATGGGACAATAACATTGCATATTGTTATGATAAAGGGATTCTCCAGTCAAGAACATGCCATGTTGTCAAAATTAATCATGTGCCAGTTCTTGCTAGGGTAGAACCAACATGACTTTAAGGAGAACAGTATGACAATAGTGAAATGCTAATTGTAATTAGCAAATAATGAATGTGTATTACAATTAATAGGCCACTTTAGGAAGACAGGCTTTTCTTTCATATTGTACAATGTGTACAAATTTTGAGTGGTAAACTGGCTCAATTGTCTGTGCTTTTGATCTTTTTTTAAATTCTTTTTTAACTTTTTATACATGAATAGTTCTTAAAAACAGTGTTTAAAAGTAACCTTTTAGTTGGAATGTAATTTTGGGGGGAAGTGAAGGTCAAGTGTCTTTTTCAGTTATTAAATGAATGGAGGGGACGTTGAACTTTCACTTTAGTATATCAGGCACGGGAGCTTCTCACCAGGGCTGGTGTTGAGCTTTGACCAGTTGAGGTTAAAGAGTACAGGTGTTTATTTTAAAAGTTAGATTTTTGAAAGGTATTGATTTTTATTGATAGGTATTGAAGCCTCAGTGGCACCTTGATGAGAAACACCTGCTTTTGCTAGAGCCCCTAACACATTAGCATATTAGAAACACTGCTGTGATTTTGAGGAGGTCTCCACTTTAATCTTGAAATATTTGTAGATTTTTTGTTTAATATTATGGATCCTTTCATAATGCTGAAATGATTGCAACACATAATTACTGCAGTTGCAGCTGTATGTTTAGTGCTATTTCTGATGCATGTATTTATCAGTTGAACAGTTTTCTTGTGAAAATATCCTGTACATTGCTTTAGCATTAAAAGGCTATGAGACGTGTGGTTTCAGTCAACAACCTGTTTACTGAAATGTTGTGGTTTTTAAATGGCACATACTTATATAGTGAAGGCCACTGTCATTTCCATTAAACCAATATGAGATGCACGTTTCTTTCTGACAAAATGTAACTATTATGTGAATTGTACCCAATTGAAAATGACAAACTGGCCATAAGGTGATGCACATGGTCAGCAACAGTACTCAGACTGTCACAATGAAACACTGATTAATTTGTATTAGAGTCCAGTGTGTGCCAAAAAAACACATCTGTACACCAACAGCAGCCTAAACTGGTATAACAAAGCAGTAATAAACATACTTAATGTCTCTGTGGTCTGTTTACAATAAAGAAATACTTGTAGTTGCATGTTATCCTTAATAACACACATTAGCACATCACCGTATAAGTGAATCTCAGGGTGCAGAGCTGTTGAGGAGAGTGTGATTCAGATTTGATGCCCTTGCACCAAAATCAGACACTATATTATCCAAACAAGGAAGGACCCATGTTCTGCTGCTCGTGTATAAAATGTTAAATGGGGAGGTGACAGATTAAAAAGTGACTGTAGAAGGAATAAGATGGAGTGAGTGACAGAGAGAGAGAGCTATTTCCCTGCTGCATTGCACACATGACAAGTCATTATGCAGCATCATCTGGAAGAACAGCGACGAGGAAAACGTTTAATTAAAAGAAAGATGATGGAGAGCAAAGGACAGAGAAAATAAAAAAAAAATATTGTAAAAAGAACAGGCATTTGTTTCTGCTCAAAAAGTGTGGAATCCAAACCCTTCCATTATGGTTTGCTGTAAAGGACAACATCAAAAATAGCCTCAGCCGTCACTGCTCAACTGCCTCCATATAATCACAGGGGTTTGAATAACGATAAATCTGAAAAGTGCTACTTTGAATCATATAAAGAATACAACCCCCACACTATAGCAAATAAATAAGGCACAGAAAATAGAACCACAGTGACTGCATTTAGAAAAAAATGCTAGAACAAATCTAAAAATGTCAACAAATTTGTCAGTAGTTACTTGGGCTATTTGAAAAAGGCTCAAGGGTTAATTGAAACACTGGGAACTCCTTCAAAATGGAAATCCAACATGTGTGGCAAAGGATGTTAGTTGTTTCCAGTGATGAGAGTAGTATATGTATAAACAAAATGGAAATATATAAATTATAAAAGGAAATTAAAAGTTTAAATAAAAGGAAAACATACAGATAGAACGAGAGATGTCAAACAGTCAGGAGCAAGCAATAGGCCTTGAAGGTGTTATGATCTGTGGTGTGGACCCAAAGATGCGGGAATGAAGGAACCCCACGACGTATAATAGGAATGGGGAAATATAATAATAAAAGGGAATAACTAAAAGGGCAGAGCAAAAGGCTCTCCACTCTACAAAACACAAAAGGGGAAATTGGTAAGCTGGGATGCGTCCTGAATGGGAATGGCACCCCCAGCTGGCGAGACAGAGGTCAAGCGTGCTTAAGGTACAAAAAGACACTGATTTGGGACGCCTCCCAAATCAAGTGGCGCCGGAGTGGCTTGAGGGAGGCTCGGCAGGGACCGAGCGAAAACGGGAACGCGAAACCCTGGATCTTTCCCTACGGGGCTAAATAACCTCCGAGGTTACCCCCGTACACATCCGTCGGCTCTAAACGCCCCAGGATATAACCGACTACCTTGTGGAAGATATTAGGGACACGAACGAGGAATTGTGCGTTCTCTTAAATGAGAAAGACCGTATGTTCGTTAACGACGTGGCACCGGACAAAGCTGGGAGTACCACATGTCGATATAACCCGCCTTCACCGGACGCTCTGTAATGGCTACGGGCCCGACCAAGAGCGTACCGTGCAACTATGGTAGGCGACGTAACAGAATGAATATTTTTAATACATTTTTATAAATTTCGTGCCTTTTTTAAATGTAAAAGTCCTGCAAAAACCCGCGAAACAGCGAAAATCCAGACGTATTTTTTCCATTCATATTTTTTGAAAAGCCGCGATGCAGACGAACCGCGAAGTGGCGAGGGAACGCTGTATTATACAGAAAACAAACAAAAATATATCTTAGCTTATTTCCATTCAGAGAGTAAAACGGGTTTGATTTCTAAGGCGGGCTGTTACCAAGGAAATCAGAGTGAGATCCCGGTTAAAGTCCGAGTTCTAGATCATGAGCGGCTCGATCGGGTTTAAGATTAAGAGCCGGACTTAACAGATCCGCGGACGAAGCTCCGATCGGGCCGTGGACGGCGTTTAAGGACAGACGGCGAGTTTAAAGACGGGCGAACGAGAAAATCAGAAAGAAAATAAAGGAGCCGCTGGAAGAGACGAAGCTGCTGATGCTGTATAAGCGCCCCGTAACATTTCTGACTGATCCCCAAAATCCAAACCTGCTCCAAGATCAGTCACTTTTGTTATTGGGACTAAATCTGATCTTCAGCGCCGTTGCTCTTCGGTCGAGCCGTGACTTTTTTAGTTTAGAGCCCGGGACGTCTGATTTTGCTAAATTAAAAGGCCTCGTTTGTAATTAAGGCTGATGAACCTCGACTCGTTAGAAGGATGAGGCTCCTCGTTATAAACAAATGGTTCTGTAATATTTCAGCAGTCTTTTACTTGTCTGATAATAACGTTGCTGCTTTGTTATGGCTGGTACCGTTGCTCTGATTACGGGGTTCAGACTTTGATCAGTGACGGCAGAGATCGAAGCAACATTAAGAATGTTTGGATTCAGTCCTGAAGGTTCCTGCACTTTTTATTAACATCACTAATAAAGTACATAAACTGCACTGTTAGGCTTTATAATGCCTTTTCATAAGAGCTCCGGGCCTTCAGCCAGCCAATCAGAGGACAGGGAGAGTGGGCGCGGCACCGAGGTGAACGGGAGAGAGGGAGACGGGCCGAGTGGAGCCGGTCCGTTCTTCACTAACGAACAAATAAAAAGCACACTCAGTACATCGTCCTGTTTCTCACCCTGCTTTCTCCTCTCTTTGATTTTTAACTTTCTCTTTTTGCTCTCTTTCTCTCTTTTTTTTTCATCCCCTCTCGTTTTTTCTCTTCTCTTTTCCTTCTCTGTTTTTGTTTCTCATTTTTACGTCTCATTTCTCTTCTCGTTTATTCTCTCCTTGCTCACGTTATTTATTTTCCCCACTTTTTTTCCTCTCATTTGCTCTCCTTTCTTATTTTCTCCTTTCATTTCTCGCCTTTTCCGTCTTTTTTATGGTTTAATATTTTCTTGTCTCGTTTTCTTTATGTTTAGTTTTCACGTCTCATCGATTCTCTTCTTTCTCCTCCTGTTTCTTCTCTCATTTTCTGTCATTCTGTCTTATTTCTCATTTATTTTCTCCTTTTTTTTTTCTTCCAATATTTATTGTCTTATTTTTTATCTTATTTATTGCCCTGTTTTGATCGTATTTATTTTCTTTATCTCATTTTTTTAATCATATTTATGACCTTATTTTTTATCAAATGTATTATTTTTTACCTTTTTTTATCTTATTTATTGCCTTATTTTTTAATGTTTTTTAAGTATTTATTATCTTAATCTTCTTTTTTTTATCTTAATTATTGCCTTATTTTTAACGAATTTATTGTCTTTATTTTATTTTTTATCTTATTTATTGACTTATTTAAAAAAAGTATTGTTTTTTAATCTTAAATATTGTTATAATATCTTATTTTTATCAAATTTATTGTCTTTTTCTTATTTTTAATCTAATTTATTTCCTTATTTTGATCATATTTCTTGTCCTTCTCTTATTTTTTATCTTCTTTATTGTCTTATTTTTTTTATAGTATTTAATGTCCTTTTTATCTTTTTCTTTACCATATTTATTGCCTTATTTTTGTCATATGTCTTGTCCTTATATTATTTTTTATCTTATTTTAAATCTTATTTATTGCCTTATTTTTATCGTATTTATTATACTTATCTTATTTTTTATCTTATTTATTGTCAGTTTTATCTGTTTTATTTATTCTCCTCTTTCTCATCCCATTATACTGTGGTTTCACTTTATTTTCTCATTTATTTTCTCGTTACTGATCTTGTTTTCTCTCTCCAGGTTCATTTTCTTTATTTAATACGTTGGTTTATTTTATTTTCTCTCATCTCATTAATTATCATCATTTATTTTATTTTTATATATAATTAGCTTTTATAATACCATGTATTGTTCTTGACTTTTTTCTTATCCTTTCTTTCCTCTCCAGTTTTATTTTCTTTAGTTACTTCTCACTTTTATTCTCTTTATTCTCAGCCTTTATTGGATTTTCATACTTTCTAACATTTCTTTTTCTTTTCTTGTTCCTTGTTTATTGTCTTTTTCTCCTCTTCTCTTCTTTCTCGTCTCATTTATTTTCTTGTTTCTCTGGATTTATTTTCTCTTACTGCTCTTCACATACCATTTATTTTCTCCTTTCTTCTTTTTTTTCATTCTCTTCTTTCTCAATCCATTTATAATTTTTTTTTCTCCTCTTGCTTTCCCCCTCTCATTCCACTCTTGTTTATTGTACCTTAATTCTCCTTTAATTCCTTCTTGACTTTCTCACCTTGTTTCTTTGCCGATTTTCTTTTCGTACATAATTAAATCCATCTACTCAGTGGCTCTTTTTTCTTACTTCCTAACCTAATTCATTATCTTTTCTCTTTTATATCGGTGTAACGAAACATTGTTAAGTTCGTTAATGCGTACCTATTTATTATGCCATCTAATCCAGTTGCATTTTTGAACTCCAGAGGGCGCAATCGTAAGCCATTGCAGGAGAACTAAAGAACCGTATAGTTTTTCTTTTTTATGCAAGAAAAACTCACGTCATTTTGAATTGTTTTTCTTCAGAAATAAACAAGGAATGTGTTCTTAAAGAAAAAGAAAAGAAAAACAAAATCAAATCCTTAGTTTTATAGCAATAGAGTCATTTCTAGTAATTGATTTTATTTGCAGTGGACTAAAGTTGTTTTCTTGTTTGTTTCAAAACAAGCATTTACTTTACAAAAAAAGACGCCTTTTATCAAACGTGAACTTTAGAATTGTATAAAAATCGGATCGTGAGCACAGTGTATCGTTCCGCCCCCTGCTCATCTCCCTCCTTCTTTTATTCTTTTACTCCTTTTCTCCCCGGATTCATTCTAAATTTCTCCTAGCAGAAGGCACAGTGTTCGGAAAGTTTGCGTTCTTGCCGTGTTTAAGCAGAAGCTTATGGTGTTTTCTTTTATTCGTTGTGACGTTTTAAGAGCAGAAGAAAGATCGTCTTTCTGAAGAAGAAAAAAAGATGGTTGATGGCATGAGAAATGACGATTCCTCCGTTCCTTTCATTTCAATATAAGCTTTAAGTCTGTCAAAATACCCTGGAGCTAAGTGTGTGTGTGTGTGTGTGTGTGTGTGTGTGTGCGTTTTTTAATAAAATCCGATGCTTGTCTGACCCCACTGTGACCATATCTCCGTATCTCGGACTGTGACCTCATAACCTCACAGCCTAGACAAACAGGAAAAGAGTAAAAAAGACCAGACTAAAGCTGGACTAAAATTCAATTATCCTGAACATGGAATTAAACCAGTGCAATAATAAAACTACAACTCTGTTTATATTATATTTTTATTGCATTAATGCTCAGTAAGCTGGATAAATCTCTGTATCCTTATCTTACTATTGATTTCTGGTAACCAAACTCAAGGGTTCTTCGTCCCTCTATTGATAAATTAAATACGAGTTAAGCGTATAATGCGGGTAACGTCCCGGGCCAAAACGGGGGAAATTCAAATGCAGACGTAAACGGCTGGTCAGAAAAGGGTTCAGCGTGTGTAATTTTACTTGCTTATGCCATACTTGGGTGTTTTGTTTACGCATTTTCGTTTGTTTCAGTTTGTACTCTGTTAAACACTATAAGCCCCGTTCTGCTTCTAGAAGCGCCGAGCGCCGGTCATGTGACCCCTGTGTTTTAATACGAGAAACTCAGAGCTGCATTTACAGACGTAAAGAGTTTAAAAGGTGATCCTGAATATTAATTGTTCTGTAAATTTGTGTTTCTGTAACTGGACTCATTCCCTCTTGGTTGTGTGCAGCCAGCGAGGTTTGTATTCTAGGATGAGTGTTTATATTTTAGTTCCGCATTCGTAAGCCTTGGTCCTCGTAAGGTTTCTTCGTCCTCGCATTTAGGTTTTTTTGCATCCTAGGCTTTTGCGACCTCGCTTTACGTCAATAATCCGTTGAACTGAAGGCGTATATATATATATATATATATAAGAAATAACGTAAATCCAATAAATCTGTTCCTGACGCGCCTAAATATAAACAAAAAATAGATTTGATAGAGAATAAGTCTGCCGTTCTCAATCAACGACAAACGAAACCAGAAGGAAAGGACGAAGGCGTGGTGTAACGTTTCGGGTCGTCCCCTCT